>VZRR01010904.1:1921145-1950154 GCA_013398015.1 Oreocharis arfaki | reverse complement strand
AAAAAAGAAAAAAAAAGGAAAGAAAAAAGAAAAGCGAGGGAGGCAAGTTTCTCTTTTCCAGCTCTTAAATGAAGTTCTGGGACTTGGCAAAGACAGCGCGGGTATCCATGGATGGCCCGTTCCGCCCGCGGAGGCTGCCGGAGGTGTTTGCTAGCGTGGTTCCCCCCGCAGGGTTTCCCCTCCACCCCAGCTCAACGCAGCGATCCCTGACGGGACGGGCGTCGTAGTTGCCTGTGGCAGCGGCCCACCCGGCCTCACAGCCCCCGGCTCCCCCTGAGTCCCTCCCCTGCTCTCCCGTCAGGGGTCGGCCCCTGCACTCCTCTCCGCCCTTTCTGCACAGCAGCCGCGCAGGTGCCCTGAGGTATCTGGGGTGTCGACAGCAGGTGGGCTGTTGGTCCCGGAGAGGGGTCCAGATCCTGCCCCCTGAGCCTTTCCTCTAATGGATTTGTAACAAATTGGCGCAAGGTCTCTCCCTGTCAAGGTTCTTCGTGCCTACAGAGCTGGCAGGGGTGCACTTAGCGACTGCCCCGCCCTGGTCGGAGGGTCCGATGCTCAGCGGCCAACACACGCCGCCGGCTTCCCCAGAAGTAGGAACCTAACCCTTCCCGGCGGGGTTTCAACAAGAACGAGTAGTTGCGTGTAATTAAAAGCATCGACGTTTCACCGAGGCCAGGGGAACCCGGGTTCAGGAGGTGCTCTTGCGGCTGAGGAGGATTTCGCTGTCAAGTCCTTCGGGGTGCTCCCGCCCGCCTGAAAGGTCCCTGTTTCCGAGGCATTAGGGGGAATGAGCGTAAAAGTCAGAGACAGCTTTTGCCCCAAAACCCGATGAAGGCAATTTTGCAAGGCGTTGAGGAGCTTAATTTTTTTTTTTTTTTCGGGCCAGTTTGTCCCCCCTGGGTAACCACTGAAAGCGGCTCCCCCCGAAAGAATACAAATGGGTTGCCCGTCCTGGCGCTTCCAGGCTTCGCTCCCCGAACCTGGCGACACGCAGTCCCGCAGGCACAGGAACAGCTTCCCCAGAGCGCCCAGGCTCTACAGTGGGACCGCCCGTCCTATTCCCGCTTCTCCCGCGGGGGTGACAGGGGGATGCCTCCGCCCCACTAGGGCCGTGCATCCTGCTGCCCTGAATTTCACTGCCGGGCGAAACGCTGGACTCCCACCCGCGGGGCCACCGAGCGTTGAGTCCCTGAGTCCGCTCCGGTGCATCGGAGGGTTTCGGATCTCGTTTCCCCGTACCCGTCATCTCGGCATTTCGGCGTTTCGTGGCGACCTTTAAACGTCCGCCGCGCTAGGTATGTAAGGCGCTCTCGGGCTTTTGGGGAGGCTGCCCCGCCTCCGGGGCGACTTGCGCAGCGAGGGGCGAAGCCCTCGTGGAATGCCCCAGCGTCAGCTCTCGGGAGGTACACTCGGGGCACACGCACACGCTGTGCCATCACTTTGTGAAATGTGCCTGCCGGGCTCCGGAGCCTCCGAGTAACCTCCCACGGTTAATCCCGGCTCCTTGCCCACTCCAGCTCTTGCAGCAGAGAAGGGACAGGAACAAAGAGGGCTGCGGCTCCCTCCCGGTTCCTGGCATTTCTCAGGGCCCCCTCCGCGGTGCCCCCGGTGCTGGGAGCTCCTGGGGGGGCCTGGCTCTCCCGGCACCGCCGGGCGGGGTCCCGTACGCGCCTTCGGAAGAAGCAGCGGGCAAGAAGCCTCTGGGAGATTCGGAGTGGGCTCCGCGGAGCCGGCGCGGTGTCCCCCGCCTCGGGGCGTGTGTGGGCGGCCTTTGCACACACCGCGCCGAGAAGCGGGGCGGATGTAGCAGCGGTGGCGGCTGTCGGGGCTCAGCCCCACTCCCAGGCACCAGCAGGCTGAAAGGCCCTGCCGGTGCCTGGAGCCCGGGGCTACGGAAACTAGACCATTGATAGCATCCCTACGAAAGCAGCGGGAGAACAGAAGAAGCAGCTTTCGTTAAACTATTTTTTATTTTCACGGGATACATCTACATTCACGAGCCCTTTCACACTAATGCCCTTTATCTTACACTTTCAATGCTTTTTAAGGGCACCCACGCCAGAACACCGCACACAGCGTGTGGGCTCCTCCACTGCCAGCTCAGCAGACACTGTGGCAGCCTAGCCCCCCAGCTTGCTGGCCCTACCTGCCCTCTAACACCCATGGAAACTCACATCTGCTTGGAGACACGAATAAGACTGAAAAAAGATGCTCCACAGCACGTAAAGTAATGTAAAATGTAATGGTACCTGGTACTGGAACAGTTACATGGGGAAGAACCCTACATTTCCTTTGTCTCTACAGTGGCAGTGTTTTCTTTACAGCAAAGAGAGTAACAAGCAGAAGGCACACGTGGAGGTGCAAAAACCCAGCTTCAGGTCAGGTTCTTGCTTCCCAAGCAAAACCAACCAACCACCATCACCAACCAAAAGAAATCTCGAATGTTTTATTTGCCTTCCATGGACCTGTATATTTAGCACATCTTTTATTGTCCCACTGTGCTTCCAGAAAGTTGTTATACCTTAGCCTGAAATCACAGGCTGTAGCACGAGCTTTTGGCATGAGCTTTCACTGCTACAGCTGTGAAAGGAGATTTAGCCTCCAGCAGCATTCATTCATCCCACCACTCACGCCAGATAAGTGACTAAATTAGCTGTTGGGGTGGTTCATCGTGCAGCCAAAATGATCAGCTCTCATGTGCAGCACACTAGAGATATCACCATCTAAGCCAGAATGACACTAACACACGAAACTCCCCCAGCCAATGGTTGGGTTTTAATGAGCAATGATTACATCATGTACAGCTCATACCAGTTTTGCTATTATCAAAGAACAGTAGAAGCTATGTGAGAGAACGTAACAGCAAAAGTTTGTGGGTTAGTCCAAGTTAGGGGCCTGAGCATTGAAATGAACGGGTATGTTAATCCTTCATCTTAATTTCTGCAGGAGATGAAGCAATAAGAAACCATGTAGGGATTTTTGTCTTTGAAGTATGTTCCTTTAATACTCTCAAATAATAATCCCTAAATGCATGAACCCTTCATGGGGTTTAAGTGGATTTTAAATAATTCCTAGACCTTGCACAGTCCTTTTATAGATAAATACCTTTTATCCTCTGTACCTGTGTGTATTTTGCTAAGCAAGTATCATGGTGGGGTGTATCAGAAATATCCAGATGGGCAATGCCATCAACTGTAGTACTATCAGGAGTTGCTGAAGAGATAATTGAGGTGTCACAAGGCTGCAGTGGGGATTGAGTAGCAAGAACTTATGAACTCTAAGAGCAAACAGACCATTTTAATTCAATATTCTAGAATGGGAAAGACAAATAGAAACACCCCAGCAGAACTGTTTTCAAAGAATGTTTTCTATGAAATCTCAACGGTGTTATGGGCATATCCCATTTGCTTGAGAATATTTACTTTTCTGTTGGTTATTTGAGAGTCTTTGATGTTTACTCAGCTGACCCATCCTGATTTCCTGCCCTTTGCTGCCCGTAGGCACCTTTTGTCACTGCATGCCTACATGCTTTATATTCAGTTTCCATACAGATCAGGGTTGTCTCTTGGGCAAGCCAGACAAAATGAAACCTCCAGGTTTATTTCAGCTGATTTGAACTGCTGCCAAGGCAAGGGCCACACTGTCTCAGGGACCGAGTTTTAAAAATCTAGTACAGAACAGAATACTCAATTACTATTTATTTCCAGAAGGTATTTCTGCGTCTTCCTACGGTTGAATTTTATGAAGACTCACCCCATCAAATTCTAGCCCCAAGCTGTGGTTTGGTTTTACACATGTCAGTGAGGTAGTTTTCCTTCAACAAAAAAAAGGGCTCCCGATGGTTTTAAATCTAGCGTGATAGAATGTTTGATTGTGATCATTGTGAAAGGGACCTGGAGTTTAACAAATAAGTAGACAATCAACTTCTTTTTCTTTTCAGGATAGATCTTAGTGAAATGGAAATGTTTCTATAAAACAAGGACATTGGTACTCTATTTTAGAAATCTGTATAAAATACTGAATTTTATAAAACTGTGCAAAATTATTCTTTGATACTATTATAATATATTCTAATTCCTAGTATGCTAAAGAAAACTGGATTTTAAGTTTCTGCATCCATAGTATTAACAGATTAGCAAAAAAAAAAAAATCTTCAACCAGTTCCTCCACGTAGATGCCCAAACCACACTGCATACCATGAGAAGTGGTCTTGCTTGCTAGTTTTGTGAGCAGTCTTCAGTGAAGAAGCCAGGTACCAGCAGGAGATGAAGAGTGACCATCTTTCTCTCCCCAGGAGGTGATTTCATCAGGTCAGGATTAAGAAAAATAGCAGGGCAGGTTGGAATATCTTGCAGGACTGTCAATCCAACATCTTCCAAGAACAGTACATTCCCACAAAACTATAAATAAGAAAAAATGTATGCTAACAGCAGCATATGAGCAGAAAATCTACTATGAGCCTCTAGAAAAAGAAATCATCGGTCCGTTTGGGAAAAATAAAAAGCATATGCTTGAAGCTGTTATCATATAAACACATGCCTAGAACATGAGCTTTTCCAGCATGCAAGTAAATTGACTAGTCACTCAACATAGTTTCTATCTACTGAAATTTAAAGTAATTAGAGGAGAGTTGCTGGGCTCCCTTCACAAGTATTTTATTTTAATAACACTCGGGATATTTTCTGTATTTTCAGAGGTATTAGATTTCAGTTTGCTACAGTTAGTGTAACAGAAAATTCTGTAGTCATTATTGACTGCAACTGCCAACATACAATTTGAGAATTAAAGTCCGGTGTGGAAAACTGGTGATGGATATCGAAAGCAGTTTGTGCTCATAATTGATGGTTAGAACGAGTTGTTTTTTGAGGAGATACAAGGGGATGTGCAAGATGGTTTCAGAGAAAACCAAACTTTCACAGACATAGCACTGTGTCTGCATTCAGTGAGTTGGTCTATGAGTTCAGGCTGGTTTGGTCTGTCAGGAACAGATAACTGGAATTTAAAATTTGTGATGATGGATTTGATAGTATGTGATGATATTCAACATATTGTCCTGCATTAGTGTGACTGCCCATTTCTCATTAGGGTCAGAAGGTAGTCATTAGTGAATTGGCCTGCATGATCCAAAAGGGTTTTCCCTGTGGGCTGAAATGAAGTGCTGCCCTGGGGAGAAAGAGCATGGGGGTAACTAAGCCCCAGCCCTGTCTGCTTGGGGTCCTTCAGCACTGTGCCAAGCACAGGCTGGTGAGATCTGAAGCTCACCCCTGTCCCAGTGCCAGGCAAGGGTTTGGCTCTCCCACATAGAACAGAGCTTGGTGCTCTCTTTGCAGTTCAACATCCCTGTGATCTTTCTTTTCTTTTCTGTAGAGACAGAGAGGCTCAGGCTTATGACTCAAATTGTAGGGGACTCTAAGGAGCTCTTGATGTAAGGGGAACCTCCCTGTTCCCATCACAGATGGTATCACCTGGTCATGGGGCTTAAAAGGGACCCAAACACCTGTGTTTCCAGTGACACTGTGACTAGATCCTTTTGCCCTTGATTAAATTTTACCATTCGTAAATTTGAAATTCCAATTGGAAAAACATTAAACTTTTTCTTGACAAGGAGATGAGGGCAGTGTCTGGCTGTGTCCTGCTGGTAGCCAGAGCTCAGTACCTTCCCTGTCCATTCTCCAGGGACCTCTTGGGTGACCTGGTTTGGGTATCCCCTGACTAGCAGGATATAATGAGCACTACTCATCTGTCAACATTTCACTGTTCTGATCCCACATAAATTGCTGTGCCGTGATAGTTGATGGAAAAATTGTGAGGCTTTAGAAGCAGAGTCAGGGTTCCCAAGCACGTAGTGCCATGAGCCTGTTTTGCTGTGTGGGGCTTCCCCCTGGAAACCCAAAACCACCTGTACTGGAGAGGCACTCAGTCAACCCCCAGGAAGTGATCAGTCACTTAAATGATGGAGATCTCCTCTAATGAAATAATACAGCCTTTCTCCTCTGACATCCGCAGATTATCCCTGTGAAGGCACTGGACTCATGGAGTTGGGTTAAATCCCCCCCTTCCAATGATACAGTTAACCTCAAAGGCATGATTTCTTTGGGAATATGTTTGAGCATTTTTGTCTTCCAACAATTCTGAGGATTTTCAGTATTTCCTTCCTGTTATCTTAATTTTGACTGTCTTTAAGTTAAACAAGATCCATTTTAATTTATCTTTTAAAATCAATGAAATGCTATGATGCTACAGAACAAGCTTTAGCTACGCTCGGGGGTATGGGCGGAGAGCAAAAGCAGCAGTCAGGCTCACGGATTGCCTTTCTTGCTGCGCTTTAAGGGGTAAGCACTGCAGATAATCCACATGCCCAACTCATGCAGAATGATCGTTGGCCTTTGAAAGAACTGACAAACAATACAGCCCCCCTAATTTATTGCAGTGATATCTTCTCACGCCACTGCTTTGAGGTTGAATGAGGGACTGCAATACGAAGTCTGGGGTCTCATGGAGTTATGACACTTCCCACAGGACATGAAATGATGGACAGGAGAGCAGCTTACCTACTTTATTGATGAAATATTTGAGTTTTAAGGTCTGTAGTCTCAATACTACAGCCTCCATATTCCACATGCTTTTGGAAACATTGATGAGAAACCATGCATTTCTGGGAATCATAAGGCAATGAACACACAACCTGGCTCACACCTGGAATCTGACATATAGTATATACTTAGCTTGTTCATGTGCAGCTTATGCAGTAAACACATCAGCAAATGATTACTGGTGTCTATTACACTTAAGGCTGCCAAATATTTTCAATTTAATCATCTCCTTTCCTGTTTTCATGTGATCAGTTTTCCTAAAAAATATTCTGTGGCTTTGAATTTCCTCTCTGTGGCTTTTGCCCCTAAATGATTTTCCTAAGTCTTTTTTTTTTACAATGTTCTTTCATCCACTTTTGAAGTGGCGATGGTTAAAAAAAAAAAAGAGAAAACAGAAAAAAAAGGTTTCCACATAGACGAAACCTCCCAAACTATGAGAGTCACAGCAAAGTTAACGTGGACATAATGTGCATTGAAGATCAGTGTCCTCCAGTCAGGTTTTGATTAGTTTTCCACTAATTTCGACTTTTTTCTTGTAGGAATCTTTCATTTTGGGGGAGAAATTTAAGGGATTTGACTGGAAAGGCAGATACTTCAACACAGGTTGCCATCAGTCTGAAGCCTCCAGATATATTATGCTCATTAAGTGTCCCATTCCTCTGTCTGCATTTTTGTTTCTAAGAAGCAGAGCCTGTACCCTCTAGGATGAATAACTTGGAAAGAAAGAATTTACAAGCTCCACAAGTTTATTGGTTCCAGATTTCTTTCCTTTCTTTTTTTTTCTCTCCACACATAATTTGAGATGCCTTCTCCTTAAAAGTTTAGATTAATATGTTGAAAACATTAATACATCATAAAGGTCAAAAGATTAAGCATTCAAGAGTCAGCCAACCTCAAGAATTATTGTAGTAAGTTTTACATGATCTATATCCATCTCAAAAGACAGTATTAAGGACTGTTACAAACTTGCTCCAGCATTTCAATCTTTTTTCTGAGCTGCCTGTAAGTTCATATCCTGTTTAATTCTTTGCTGAAACATAAACTAGAGAGAAAAGACTTTACCACATCACCAAAATTTAACAAGAAACTCCTCTGATCTTGGTCGGCAAGACGTGCATAACACTGAATAAACAGTACATTGTCACTGCAACACTGGTATTTTTCAGGTGTGCTCTCAGCCATCTAGAGGCTGAGCTCAGACAAAAAGTCTATTACTTTTCACAGTGGCATAAGTAATTTCAGGAAAATAAATAGACTGCTCCATATATAGCAAACTAGATGAATTACTGTTCAAGGGGAAAAAAAACCCAAACAAAACTTAACAAACCAATAGTGATGCTACCTCATAACACTGGCTGCTAGGTATGTATATCCAGATTAGTTCTGTTAATCTGAAACTACGCACCAGTTACACAGACCAAGACCAGCTAGGGGGGACTTTGCCATCTCTTCCAACCTAGAAGCATGGCTACTCTGCCTTTTCAGTTTAGGGACTTCAGGACAGCAACGTTGGGCCAGCTGTGAGGAAATAATTAATTTTCCATATTGCACTGCGACTGAGGAGTCAAGCTGCAATGTTGCTGTTTTAAAGTGCAATTAAGATCCATTTGCTCTCTAATCCTCCTTTTCTAAGATAGTGATGGTCAGGACTGAAAAATGCTCAGTATGGCTATGTGTAAACCCTAAAACTAAACTAAACTTTTTTTTGGAGTGAATCTGAAATTAAAATTGCTCCATGTTTTCCTCACCCCTAAACAGGACTAAATCCTGACTCTCAATCTGCCTGAGAAAACTCTGATGGAGAGCAGCAACAACAGCAGGACCCAGAAGCAGACCAGCTGCTAAAAATCAGGAAGGGTGAAGAGTATTTATTTCCATGACAGACATCACCTGGCAGTTGTCATGGGTAGCATTATGAGAGATAGGTACTGGGATGTGACGGCAAAAATCTTCCTTCTCCTCTAAAGAAATAGCCTGAACTGCTATTTTACAGCTGAAGGAAAAGCTGTTTACTTTTTCCTAACACACCATGGAAGCTGATGTTACTGAATAAACTTCTCTCAGATCATCTATAGGCACATCAGCCTAGGAAATTCACTTTAACCAACTCTGAGTATAAAAAATAGCTTTTTGTCTTCTGTAGCACCTTTTGCTAGAATGCCCTGTTTTGAACAATGAGAATCCAGTACAGCTTTTCAATAGTTTTTGTGTTTGCCTACTCCACAGCTGCAGGGCTAAGATACTATTTAGCTGCAGCTTTTCATTATTTCTAATGTCACCATTTGGATCTTCCAAGAACCATCTAACACTTTTCCCGTATCTATTAGGAAAGCAAATGCAGTCTGGGGAACATGGCAGCATTCGGGTGTATTTTCCCAGATATTCACATTACCTATGAGTAAGGACTGAGAAAGAGGGATATATCTGTTCCTTAACCCTCCTTATACCTGAATGAAATCACATTTCCTATTTGACTGTATGTTTTTTTTCTTAATCATTTTTCCTCCTTCTCAACAATTACGAAAAGATAAAGAAAAGGTGGAATTGCTTATGCAAAGCAAAAGCAGTGTAGCCTCTGTAGGAAAAAGACACGTTTTTATATATAGCAAGTTTTAAAGGAAAGTTAATTTAATGAAATAATTTACACAATAATAAATGAAACATAACGCAATTTGGACCATATTACTGTTAGAGAGGTTAACTATTCTCCCTTACAAACTTTATCAATGTCTTCATGATACCTTAAAAGTGTTGAAACACTTACGTTCTACCTACAAAATCTACTGAAAGACGTAGTGAGTGGAACCAAGAAAAAAAAGGAGGCGAATAAAGAAAATCCACCCCTTGGGGCAATTTCTAAGGAGGCCAGAGCTTCATTGCTGCCAAGAGCCAGTGTCTTCAAGGATCATGCAGCACCCAGTGCCAAATGTTTTATGGCACCACACTCCAGCTGGCAATGGGTTTTGGACTGCAGCATTGGCAGTGGGAGCAGGGTGAGCTGACTGCTGTGTTTCTGAATGTAGCAGGGTTCTGACAACTCTGGTGTGATCCAGAAAGGCACCTTACTGCTTCCTGAGTAGGTTTCACAAGCAGATTAGGTGCCTGGTCACATGGGGTGAAATCTTTAAAATTAAACACTTATATTCAAAAGACAATCTACCTGGTGCCCAATACTGGGCAGGGAGCCCCTCACAGCTGGGTAAGAAATGCTGTGCTTTAGCTCTCACCCCTCGTTAGGCTTCAGCAACCTGATTTGCCCTGGATTGGGAGTTTGAATCTGTTTTCAGAGACAGACTGACTGATAAGAGAGAAGTTTTAAGAGAGGTGGGCTGAGAGCTGTTGAAGGGTTGAGAGGTACAGCACAACTTTCCTGGGGAGCCTTGTAAGGGGAGAGTGGCTGAGCGGGGGCCACATCCTCTACCCTTGGATTGCGGCAGAGACAGGAATGCAACAGTTATGAGGCCAGGAGGAAGGCAGGCAAGAAGAAACATCAAATAAAAAACTAGGGGGTAGGGCAGCCAGCCAGAAGAGGGAAGACACCTAGCCAAATACATAAATAATCCTGGGAAGCCAGAGTAGAACTCAGTAATTCCCCAGCATCTGCAAGCCTGTGGTAAGGAGCTGAGACTGGATCTTCTGAGGCAAAGGACAGCCTATAGCCATGCCCGGCAGAAGACAGCCTCCAGGCAGCCTGACCACCTTGCACAGGGATCTGGATGAAGAATAATTTTTTACTGAAAATAAATTTACTGGCACATATTTGTTCCATTTTTATCCCCAGTGCAATAGCACAGTAAAGAACTCCAGTTTGCCTTATTATATGGCCTACCTGACAAGCAGAGGCAAACATATTTGAAGAAGCAGAGCCAAGAGAGTGTATTTAGTCTCCATACTGAGAATGTCCCAGACTCAGCAAACCTGCTGTCTTTAGTTTAACATGGTGTTAAATACAGAACCTACTCAGTTAAGAACCTGGTGCATTAACATCTGAATAGCTGTAAACTGTAGATTGCATAGCTCTCAAAAAAGTCTTTTCATAGACACTGACATTTTTGGTAGGAGGGGAATGCGAACAGAACACAAAGCAATAATTCTGGAAACAGTGGGGAGGTTTATTCCTTCTTGTTTTTAAAGTAATGTGGATAAATGCCAATATTTCATATTTACCTCTCATAGATGGGTGCACCTAAACAAAATTATTTCTGGAAAGTTTGAAAACTCCACAGCTTGTAACTCTAAAGAGTCAGTGGCTGTGGTCTTGATACCTCAGCCAGGTGTATACTGAAAGACAACCAAATGTTACTTTTGAAATGTATTTCCTGATATGCCAAGTTTCCTATCTCTTTCTGTAATGACATTTTGTCACAAAACCCAAGGAATGCCCACCTGAGGAAAAACGCTAAATGGCTGAAATGGCAATGAACAAATTTATCAGCTGCAAGAGGGTGATATATGCCTGAATATCAGTCCCAAAAAAGAGGTGTAGGCAGAAACGTTAAAATGGCAAGCCGATGCTCCGTCATTGACGGGAAACTGCTTTTTCACTGACTGTGACAGAGTTTGCAAAACCTATTAAGACATCAGATGTGTAAAGAACTAAGAAAAACACATTGTAAGTGTATTTTATGGAACAAAGATCTTATTTAAAACATTGTAATACTCTCAATACAAGAAATGTTGTAGATGCATTAATTTAGACCCTTAAATTTTGAAATAATTTCAGGGACTTATGCAGACTACAAAAAGTCTGTAAAACAACAGTAATAAATGTACTGAAAAAATAAAAAGCAAGCTGTAATTTTCCACAATAATTCCCTCTTTCATGTGGGACACACTCTCTGAAGTTAATGGGAATTAAGGTGGATTAACAGAAGGATGTGGCCCGAATTACATCTACAGGGGCACCTACAAGAGAAAAAGGCCATTTGTAAAGGGATCAGGCTTGAGACACCCCCATGTAAAACAGTGCATAGTATGTTTTTAAGTTGATGTTTACCAAACAGCAATGTATTACAGCATTAAAGTCATGATCTAGTCCTGTGAGATGTCACAGAGAGATGTGGCCCTTCACTCGTTTTCCCCCTGAGTCAGAGAGCTCAGTGTCTCGGAGAAGCTCTCAGCACTCTGCAGGTCTGCGCCCCAGGCACACACCCTGCTGTAGGGCAGGTAACACAGCACTGCCCCACGGACCTGAGGCCCTCCTCTATGTGGCCCTCAGGAGACACAGACATTCTCCATGCAGGAGAGATCTGTGGCAACCTGCCCTTTCTCATGCAGATGAAGAACAACAATTCCCTCTTCTGCACAAGGTACAATTTTCAATGGTTGGTGGGTCAGTCAAATCTCAACCAACACCTTGGGTGAATAACCTTGGGTTATTCACAGACACTTTTCAATAAAGAGGTGTTCTATCAAATGTTATCCTTTTAACTCTCAGCCCTTTATTCCACAGAACAGGATAAAAAAACTGCTTGCAATTTTTGTAAAGAGAAAAAAAAAAGAATATTTTGCACTGCCTTGAGACTCAAAGATTGCTGCATTGTCTTGATCAAAAATCCCATAAAATTTCTTTTGAGGAGACTTCAAGAAAGCAGATCTTTGAATGGAATAGATCAGGAAGCTGTATGGAATAAAAGATGGTAATAACATGGGCTACAGCTTTGCTACATCAGATGTAATAACTTATTATTGACATTTTGTCTTTGAAAACATATTTTCTTCTCCACTGCAGGCTAGAAGAGTGGACTACAAACAATGTTTAATTAAAACTAGAGACACAATATTATTACTAAAGTAAAGCAAATAAGAAAAGCTGAGGAAATAAAACATCCAGGTTTAGAGAAAAGTGTGAACTCAGTATTTTTTAAAATATGTCAAATTGATCTGTCAGTTTCTCAGATAAAAGCCCTCAAGCCATCAGAATCCATACAAAATTTAGGATTTAGGAACCAAAGCTAGGAGGAATTTTTGGCCCTTGTGAGTGTTTGGTTCCCAGGTTATGAGCACAGTGGTTTCAGACATAATGAAATGGGTAATTCACCAGTATACGAAGTTTGAAGAAAAGAGTGGAAAAAAAAAAAGGTGGAAAAGAAAACAGACATCGAAAAAAACTTCCGATCCCTGTGGTAGAAAACTATTTGGACGCACAGAAACTGTATAGTCACATCTGTGAACATAAAAGCAATAGTAAAAAAGACAAATATACTTTTTTTTCCCCAACTCTCTGATCAGAAGGTACAGTATGCATGGGAAACTGCAGTTGTTTTGACTCTCTTAAGTTCAGGTGAGAGTGATTGTTGCTATCCCTACTCCTCATTCCGGGTAGTTGCCAAAACCAGGTGTTCTGTGGGGCGCAGCAGGAGTGGGGCTGTCCCATGAGTGGGGTGGGGTGCTGCATGGACCCTAGGGCTGGCCATGACCCCTGATGGGTGCTATCCCATGGGTGCCAAGAGCCCTCGACACTTTTGGGAATCAGTGAACCCAGGAGAAGAGCTCCCCATAGTGCTGGGCCCAACCCCGCCCAGAGACAGTGCAGACAAGTGGCTGAGACGGGGCATGGCTGAGCCAAAAGATAATCCTGTGCCCTGGGTGGAGGTGGTGTGCTTGGAGGTCACTGGGAAGAGTGTTGAGGAGAGCTGGGCTTGAAGGTGCCCTCAGGGACCTGGCACAATCAAGCGTCTCACAAGTCAAACCAGAAGCATTAGTCTGCTCAGGAATTTGAAGCACTTTGGTAAAGACACTTTTTGGGGCAGTTACTGGAGCAGAAAAGTGCCATGCTCTTGTCTTCTCCACTCAAGCATTTGCTAGCACAGCCCAGAACATTATTTCTCATTATTTATTATTTCCCATGATTAGGAGAGCAGGATCTCTAACATCACCTCAAAGTAACAAATACACCACAGTAACACTGGAATACTGTAGGCAAATGTTTCCTCACCAGCACAGCAATGCAGGCAAGCTCCAGTTTTTGCCTGATTGCTCTGATTCCCAGTCAGGAGACAGTCCACTGCAGCTGTGCAACCCAACACTCAATTTTGTGTGCAGATTCCCACTTTCTGCTTTTGAAAACTCAGTCCAGATTTCCTTTCACTCTGGGGCTTCATGAGCTGTGGATGTGTTTTCAAATACCAAACACACTGACTGCATTTTGGAAGGGTCTCACTGTAAACACTCAATGAGTTTTTCCTGCAAGCTTCATTGTTACAAAATTACAAATGACATGGAAATGAAAACAGGGCAAACCCAATTACAAACATGCATTTTCTGTTAAGAATCCATTTCTCAATGCATGAACTCATTTTGTTGGGAAGTACGCCAAAGCATTGTTTCGAATTTATGTCCATCTCTACCAACATGGGACTACAAATATGAAAAAGATGGCAGAGCTTATTGTAGGCAGAAGAACGTGGAAATAAGGACAAACTTTTGCTTAAGTCTGCTATACAATATTTTGTATCTGTGTCTGTTACTGGGTATATGGGATACTCCACACATTTTTTATTCAAATCCCTATGGGGTGTGATAAAATGGCTGGTATTATAAAATCCCAACTATCCAAGCAACACACATCCAACGGGTAAGAAAGATCACAGAATCACAGAATCACAGAATCACAGAATGACTAGGTTGGAAGAGACCTTCAAGATCATCGAATCCAACCCACACCCTAACCTCAACTAAACCATAGCATCAAGCACCACATCCAATCTCTTTTTGAACACATCCAGGGATGGTGACTCCACCACCTCCCCAGGTAGACCATTCCAGTACCTTACCACTCTTTCTGTAAAAAACATTCTCCTAATATCCAGCCTATATTTTCCTTGCCGCAGCTTAAGACTGTGTCCTCTCGTTCTATCAGTTGCTGTCCGGAGAAAGAGACCGACACCCACCTGACTACAACCACCCTTAAGGAAGTTGTAGAGAGTGATAAGGTCACCTCTGAGTCTCCTTTTCTCCAGGCTGAACAACCCCAGCTCCCTCAGCCGTTCTTCATAGAGCTTGTGTTCCAAGCCCCTCACCGGCCTAGTTGCTCTCCTCTGGACATGCTCAAGCTTCTCAACATCCTTCCTGAACTGAGGGGCCCAGAATTGGACACAGCACTCGAGGTGTGGCCTCACCAGTGCTGAGTACAGGGGAAGAATGACTTCCCAGGTCCCGCTGGCCACACTATTCCTGATATAGGCCACGATGCCATTGGCCTTCTTGGCTGCCAAGGCACACTGCTGGCTCATGTTCAGTTGGCTGTCAGCCAGTACCCCCAGGTCCCTTTCTGCCTGGGCACTGTCCAGCCACTCTGTCCCCAGCTTATAGCGTTGCAGGGGGTTATTGTGACCAAAATGCAGGACCCGGCACTTGGACTTGTTGAACTTCATCTTGTTGGACTCTGCCCATCTATCCAACCGTTCCAGGTCCCTTTGCAGAGCCCTCCCACCCTCCAACAGATCGACACATGCTCCCAGCTTAGTGTCGTCTGCGAATTTACTAATGATAGACTCAATGCCCTCATTCATGTCATCGATAAAAATATTAAACAAAACTGGTCCCAGCACAGACCCCTGAGGGACACCGCTAGTGACTGGCGGCCAGCTGGATGCAGCATTTAATGGCACAATCATTAGCAAAGAGGCCTCGTTAGAGGCTGGTAATGTCCTGCTCCTTGTAGGCACACACTCCTCATCTGATTCAGTGTTGCACCATATGACTGTGGAGACCATGGTCTGACTACTCCCCTTCCTTCCTAGATTTAAAAGTTTCTACTGTTTCATCTTCCAAACTGGACATTTAATGTTTCTCAGTGGACCATAAGTCCTTCAGTGGCTCTGGACTACTTGTGAGTTCTACCCCCTTGTTTTATATATACACTCATTTATTCTGAAATATCCCTAATTCCTAAAAAATATTTTATCTAAATATTATATGTTGCCAGTAAAAGGACTAATATGCTAAAAATACCTGTTTTCAGAAGCTGAAAACTACAAAAATACCTGCTGACACATTTTTCCTGGGGATGCTTTAAGCAACTCAAGAGCAAATTTAATTAGGGTAAATTGTAAATTGGAATCACTCTATTGATAACAGTTGTGTTCTTGTTTCAGTGTAATTGGTATAAAAGGTTTTTTCTGCCTTCCAAATAATTTTTTGAAAGTGGAACTACCGTGACTACAAAAACTAGCAGCAGAAGTAGAGGAGGAGGTGGAGTAATCTGTCTAGACTATACATTATAAACTCCTGTGGAAGAAGAGCTTAGACTACAAGAGACCACTTGTGTGATGACATTATTTGCAGAAGGCCGCTGTTGACACCATAACATTAAGCGTGGCTGAAGTACTCTTCCAAGTCTAATGTAAAAAGTTTCATTTTCCTTGAGATCTGCCTCTATAAGGGTGACACTGCAGGATGCCTTGGGGACTATATCACTATCACAGTATCAGTCTCACTAGCACATTTCTCAGATGAAAAATGCCTATCCCTGTTGTTTAGGAAGCTGATACGAGTAATCAGTAAATCACCAAATAGTAAATTCATTTAAGCAAAGCAACTGGTGCTGTGGTTTGAGATGCAGAAGAGTTGTAAAATACAGCAAATGGATATACCTGCCTCTTACTACAATTATAAAAGGGCTCTGTGTTGGACAGAAATCTCTCAGAGGGCAATTGACAGATGGATTTGAGCCAGAGACTCCTGCTGCAGCATGAAGGGATGGAGTGGTAGAGGCTGTGGTGGCTGGGCCATCATGATACAGAGCTGTGTCCACTTCCAGGTGCACACCAAGGAGCTGTGCTGTCACCTGCCTCTGAGCTATTCCTGCAGTTTACCTGTCACTCAGGTCTTCAAGGTGTGTAGGATCCATCCTGTGGTCCTCAGCCCCAAGCAAGACTGGGTGTAGAGCTCATAGCTCACAGCACTTGGTCCTCTAAGAGGGGACATTTTAAGGAGGGAGGTGTTCTCTTGCATTTATCGAAATACTATTCTGCAGCATTTATTACACAGCTCATGCACTACACCAAGCAAAATAATGTAATAACTATTTTATGTAATACACAATAAGTAGCAATTCAGTATTTCCTACAGGCTTTCTTGTCAAAACCTCTAGATGATTTCTACTTTATACCCTCTGTTCGCAAAATAAAGCCATGGTATTGGCCTGAGCTGTTTCTTGTAAGGATAAAACAGCTAGTGTTTATATTATATTTTAAAATGTTACATACTGTTTTGGTTAATAAGTCATGATTTCTACTAGTGAGGGTGTGACAAAAACTAGCCAAGACTGTACTGTACAAGAGTACTGCACTGCACACCTGCTCAGCAAGCACCAAACATGTTTTATGTACTTCACAATAGAGTAATATTTTTCTTTTAGCAACATTTTTTGCTTCGGCCACAGCGAGTTTCGCTTTATTATCCTGCTGGTATTTTGATATTCATAAACAAGTCTCAAAACGGTTTTAAAACCTGCTTTAAAGGAGTAGTTCAGCAGTAGAAAACAACAGAGCCTCTGTCTACATATATCTTCTGTAGCATTCAGCCTCTTCCCTGAGGTGTTGGACTTCAGACACGTTTTATTAACATTCTGGAGTTGTACCCTCCTGACTAACCAGCCATTAGCTGGCTCACTGATCCTTAACTGCAGATCACTTTCTCTCTTATATAGGCTGCATTTCCCTTAGGTTCCAAAATAATTAGTCTCCCGGCTATGGATGTGATTTCTGTTTAAAGGAAAGCAGAAGAAGCACCTCAGCCACTGCTGGCAAGCATCTTTATTCATGCTAAGCTCCTTCTCTGGTTGATATTCACAGAGCACAAGATTCTAATTCTACTTAATAATTAGACTAATACCAGACATACTTACATTTGCCTTCCAGAGCAATTTTCGGCACAGTAAGCAGGGAGTTGCACACACAGAGCTCCCATAGCAACATGTTATTGTTAACCAAAGTTGTGTGCACAGCTCCATGTGCTAAAAATTCACCAAGGACCAATGCAGCTGTCAGGTACACAGGGGCAACTCCCACGGGATGTCAGTGGAAGGCTCAGAGGGCAGAATAACCTTATAAAAATATAATGTTGTGTTATGATAATAATCACCCAAAGCTGTGCTAGGTCAATACTGTGAGCTGACCTGGTTTTGATCACAGAGATAAACCCCCATGCTCTCTCTTCTGCCAGAGCTGAACAAAAGGGCACCGTCATTACAAAATATTTGAATACTGTTTGTTAAAATGTGCTCTACTGTAAGGTGTGATACCTGAATACTGAGGAAGTGTTGGTGCATCCTGGTGAATTGTGTGACTGCAAGCATCACTTTGGAGAACTGAAATGGAAAAAACCTGCTCTTTATCGCAGACTACTAAAAAAAATACTGCAAGGGATGTTAGAAGGAGACAAGATAAGCTCAATGTAAATATTCACCAAATAAAATAATAAAAATATTTTCTTGCGTAGCATATAATGACCTCTTCATTTAGGAAAGGGAAAAAAAGGCAATAAAAATGCTGTGCCTGAGGAGTCACTTTTGCACAGAGTCACAAAAATCCAGTGGACTTTCCCTAAGCATTTAAGAGCGACTGATTGTCTTGATTGCCTTTTAATCATATTATGCCTTTTGATTTGGCCTCCTATTTTTTGAATATATCAAAAGCAGTCAGAGCTGTAATTGACTACAGAAATTTTACAAAAAAGATAGATATCTAGTAAGTAACTTTTGCTTCTGATACTTCCTGCATTGCATAATTTTAGCGACTCTAGGAATATGTTTTAACTCAGGTTACTGGACATCATGAACCAATGAGAAGAAACACAATACGTGGTAGGTCTCCATAGAAAGTACTGAGCGAATTCAGCTCCCCTGCACTCATACACAGAGGTATGAGGGCTGTTCCCCCTCCTCATGTCTGCATCTTCCTAAGGTGAGCAGGACTAGGCACTCTCTGCCCACCTGCCAAGACTCCTCTGAGAGATGAGGCTCTGTGCTGCTGCAAGTCCAATTACATCAGTCATTTTTAGGCATATCACTTGTATCACAGTCAATTGTAGCTGTAAATGCTGAGATTCAGACATCTTACCTTACTTGCAAACACAGCAATGTAATGCATAATAGCACTCTTACTTTTGCAAAAGTTACTTAGAAAACAACGTTTTCTTTTAGAATAGAATCAGTCCTGTCTTTCTCTATGCATGTGCATGTACCAGGTCTGACATAGCTATTTTGTACAAGGATGACTGTTTTTTCAGTCAAGCACATGAAGCCAGGGAGGGAGTCTTCTTAATTCCCTGGGAGGGGGGTGCTTGGGCAATCTGCATATTTACTTTCTTTCCCCCCTTATTTTATTGGATTCCATCTTCCTTGATAAGTCATTTTAAAATGTACATTTCAGGCATTTACTTTGATCTATTTTCCTGGTAATTAAATTGCCGGTCTTTAAATTGACAATTTAAAATAATCCTAATTAAGACAACATCCCCAAACTTCAAATACTGGTTTTGAATTATAGCGTGAAGAGAATGAATAATGATTCTCTGAGTATTCACTTTAACACTGTCTACGTCTCCCATACAAGGAAATTGATTTTCTCACCTGTCATGTTAACTAAGGGCACAATCCTGCAAATTCCTACTTCTGCAAGTTGGTCTTAGTCAGACATCAATTCACTGGAACTAATTACAAGATTTGCTCATGTGAATAAGGATGGCCTGGATAAGATAATTTGGATAAATGTGCAAGTGTGTAAGTGCATTGAGTAAGCCTGTGCAATAGGCATTTCATACATACTGATGCTTAAGGAGGGGTCCCTTGCAAAACAAGCTGTCCCTTGCAGTTCACGTAGGAAGTAGAAATAAAGATTTTTACAGGTTGAAATGAAAATAATTATCGTGGATATATAGATGTAGTGAATTGCTTTCATTCTGTATCTGGGTAATTTATGACCAGATTATCTGACTATAAAACATATATAAAAACCTGTGGTACTTTATTTTAACCCACTGCAAACATCACTGTGTAGTATGCTATTATGACACTTACACAATACTAAAACAGATGAGAGCTTATGAGCAACTCAGTTCATAAGGCAGAAGACTTAGGAAAAGTAGGGAGAATATGAAAAATAAGTAATCTGAATGCCCAATTACTAAAGATCTACAGAAGCTGTGAAACAATTTTACATTACTATGTTTACCTCAGCCTTTTATATTTATATATTGGAATGTATGATGGAGGGTTTAATTGTGAGGTTGTCAAAAGTAAAAGCACTTTTAGAAAACCAAACCGTGCAATATTACAGGGGGGAAAAAAAATTCAAGTCTTTTGTTCAAATGGAAATACGGAAAACAACATGTTGTTTAAGCAGGATTTTATTTTCTTCTACTCAAGTGATGAAGAGGCTTTTGTAAAGAAAGGCTTTCATCTTACACATGCAGTACTCCATCACAACATAATTACCCTAATTTGTATTCCACTGTAGAAATAGGCTTTTTCAGCTTAAACAAATTAAGCAACAATCACTAAGCGTACATGACCGGCATTCTTTCAAGTAACCTGTTATCAGCTCTGGCTACAGCTTTATCTTGATAAAATGGAAATCCTTTTTTATTTTCCTACTTTCCCAGCCCCCCCAGGATTCTGCCAGTCAGATTGCCTAGAGAGGCACCATGATTCACTGGCTGGAGAAAGGGATAGTGCTTACAGAGATTATTTCCTGCAGCCTCACTAAATCATTATGTGATCTGGGTCAAATCCTGACTGCCTTTGGGCCCTTATTTAGGAGAGAGCCTAAGTACACACTTAACTCTGCTCACGTGGATAACCTGGCCACACTCAGAAGGTCTTTTAAGCAGCTGCACGTACTCCCTGCTGAATAGAGGCTTTTCTACTGCTCTTTTCCTCTGGCTTTGGTTGATATTATGTGTCCTGAAGGATGGCAGGACAAGCTCCATCTGTATTTGTATTACTTGTTTTTTAGATGGGTAACTATGGATATCCCTGATGTTTGCACACATTCTTCTAAATATTAATCTCACTCTGACCTGGTGGATCACTTCCAGTGAGTCGTGAGTCTTTACCTTCACCTTCTCCTCCTCAGTTCCTCCAGGTACGAGCAGAGTATCTTCCCCACTGCTGGATCTGGATGAGATAAAGTCTCACTGGTTCCCACTTTACAAGGTGCAGCTGTGGAAATGGCATCTGGCTTCATGAGGGCTTGTTAACATACTTACATAAAAACCCCCCCAAAAATAGCATCAAAAAAGAGGGGAAATAAGGCCATTCCAGAGGCATGGTAGGAGGACAGAGGTAACCTGTCTGCTCATGAGGCAGTAGCTATTAGAATTTGGATATTTTCCCAGGGAATAAAAAGATCTTCCTTCAGCCCTAAAGGAGGCTGATCCACCACACAGAGATCTTTTCAAAGTAGGTAGCTCCTAGCAGGAACGAGATGAATGGGAAGAGAATGCACCTAGCTCCAAAGAGTGGGAGCTATCACTGCTCGTCCTGAAGGGCTGGAGGAACAGCACATTTGTTGTGATCTCCTCTGACACAGCTGAGATCAGCTGTCAGAAACATGAGAATTAGTAGCGGCAGCTGGGGAATGACAGCTTCCCCAGAGTTCTCCCATCTCTCTCTCTTTCCCAGCCATCCCTTGCAGACTTCTCTTTCTCCTACAATCCCCACAGACTGTCAGAGAGGAGCAATCTCAAGGCTGCTTCACGAGGGAAGGTGAGATGAGGGTGACCACAGCACAGACAGGGCAGTGCCCTTGCTGTTGGGGCACAGTTCTAACATGTCTGGGAAGGGTGAACAGAGCAACAGTTTTGATAGCAACAGGTCTTATCAACAGTCCAGCAAGCTGAAATGGGGCTCCTGCGCATGGGTAGAGGGTTTGGATTGATGAGGCTTCAGGAGAGGAGGCATGAAAAGTAGGGTGAGTTTTCAGGGAGCATGGAAGCCAAGAGCTGAGGGTTGACACAACCCAGGTGAGGCAGTCCCACAGCAGCCCAGTGAGGTTGTGACAGAAATAGTTCCTGACTATTTGGACTGACAGCCCAACTATCATCAGGCAGAGACAAAGTCATGAGTTGGGTCTAAGGTCAACCCAGAAAATCCAAACAAGAATTCAGGAACAGGCGCCTCAGAGCAGGCCTAATGACCCGGACCTGAGCTGAAATGGGGTGATTGAGCTGATGATATGGGTGCAGTGAGGCTGACCAGGACAATTAGGGCCCCATTCCAGCCTTCCCCAGTCACCCATCTGGATCATGGATTAAATGGAGAACTCTCTTTTTCTTAGTAAAAACAGAGAGAGAGGGCGCAAGTAGGCAAGTAGTGTTTGTAGTGCTCCTCCCTCAGTGTTTAACATCTTATTTGTGCTCAGAAGGTCCTGAAATTAATACCCCAAAATCTGGTCTTTGTTAACTCCACCACCCTTTGAATTACCAAAATCCAGCACTTTTTAGCACCATATGGTGAATGCATTGTCCTCCCTTGTCATCACTAGATCCAAGGAGGAATATGAAACTATGGGCACTGGAAAATTCATACCAGAGAAAAGTTGTAAAGACTTAGGGGGCTTAAATAGGCAGAGTAAGGACCTGCCAGGAGAATCCTCATGCTTGATATGAGGATTATCACCCATGCGTTGTATGTTGTGCCACACACAGAAGATACTAATCATTTGTAGGAAAATGGGATGGAAAAATCCACACTATAGAGACCCCTTTGTGTCAGAGAGCTGTGACTGAATGAATAGGCATCTTGACCTTGAGATTCAGCCTTCTTCCAATCCTTTTTACAAGTCTGAAATTGCCAGTGCATCCATCAGAAATTAGAGGAGATAGGTAAGAACATAGGTCTTTGCTGCAACAAGAAGACAAGTTGTAACTCACTGGAGGTTGTTTCAATTGCCATTTCTGGCTGCCACTATCAGAACAGAGCTGAGCAAATACTTTCTCTCATGCCTGTTTTCCTTTCTTCCCTCGGTGTTTCATTTCCATCTCTGTAGTCAGGGGTATGGTTGCACTATGTACCCAAGAAAAAAGCTGCTTTTCCTTTCAGTCAAACCAACCTGCCTCTCTTGCTCCAAGCTTTCATGCCATGGCTGGAATCCAAACAAATGATTTAGCCCTGTTGAATTTATTGCCTCTTTAAAGGAATTTCATCATCTCTTTTACCCTGTCCATGCCCAGGAGTAGCAGATTCTAAAAGCAATCTTAAATTTAAATGTACCATTCTGTTTACTGAGCAGCGAACCTTCAGGCAATAAATACTACAGCAGGAATTCACCAGGACTCTGTCGGGGCTTGACAGCCCCGACAGCCATTGCGCCAATCTTTGTTAGTCCTGACAACATGTTTTTTTTTTTTTTCAACTAAATGAATTACAAATTTGTTTTTAATCTTTGGGGTTACTCCTAATGCCTTAGAAAGGATCCAAAGCTGTTTAAAACTGTATTCACATTACAAGCAGGCAGTAAATTTCAGACTACTAGGCAAGCCCATTGTCACTCAATGTGAACAACACACAGAGAAGCAATCGGGCAAAACTTTTGTCCGTGTACTAGAGTTCTTTAATGCATTTCATACACAGCGAGTGCTCTGGACTTTTCTGGTTTTAAAAGTCACTTCCCTGGTTCGCTGACAGATGACTCGCACATCATGCAGAACCTCTAGAGGCATCATGCAGGTGCTAAACAGCAATCTTAGCAATCGTGTGATTGTGCTAACTTCTCCTTGGTTCTGCAAGTGTGACAGCTCCAGCAGTTGTTCAGCAAGGTTTCAAGCCAAAGCTAATTTCTGTACAAAGGGGTGAATAACACTGTGAACTCATATTTGCTCAGAGTTGTAGAGCCGTCATGGTTATCCTGGTTCTGTAACACCCTTGTCCCAGGGCTCCTGAAGAGGAAGTAAGACTTTTACATTGGCACAGCCTGAGTTCCCCCCAGCCCATGAGTCTCTTTCAGTATTTCATTAAGGTGGAATTTACTTCCAGGCTATGCTGGAATATATTTTTTGTTTCTTTTTGCCTTCTCTCTGTGAATTTTCATCCTTTTCCTCCTTAAAGAACTCTCTGGATCTCTGCTACTTTGATACAGTCTTGCAGAACCCTTCAGTCCATGAAATCAAAGGAAAAACACAATTCCCACAGAGACATCACTTCTCGGTGTCAAAGCAGTTGAGATTCCTGTGCTAATCTTGTAAGAAATTACATTAAGTGGTATCACTTCATCACATCCAAGTGCGATGCCTTCCCAAAACGTGCCATTTAGGGCTGCACCCCACGAGCTGCTTGGAATGATCTGATAGGTGCTCTGCTTCCCAGCCTTCGCCTGCCCTCCCTGCTGCAGGCTCTGTGCAGACTCCAGCTAGGTCTGGAGCAGGCGGTGCTTAACTCCTAGTTTTTACGTCACACTTCTGTCAATGGGCTTCTAACATCCTGAGGATGTGAAAAAGTTAAAAGTTGTGTTTGATCCAATCATCAGAGTGGAGGAAGCCAGACATGGTCCCCAAGACAAAGGGACTCTCACTCTGCTAATGTGTGAACTCCTCTCTGCATCTTTCCCCATCCAGCTCTGTGTTGCAGTGAGCAATTGTGACAGGGTGTTGGGGCACTGAATGCATCAACAGCCTTTAATGTCCCCAGCCAGCCTCACCTGGGGCCTCCACCCACATCCTCTACCCATATCCTGGGACATCCATTTAAGCTCAGTCCTGAGCGTTCAGTCTTGCTTCAAGCTATATTGGTGGGGGCATATTTGTCTCCAGCCTCTGTTCCTGTCTCCTGGCTGGACCATGGTCTACTGTTGTGGCTTTGTCTTCAGCCCTGCCTCTTGCTGCTCCACCTGACAGGAGTTCCAGGACAGACCTCCACCTAAGTCATCACCCTGCCTTCAGCAGTCTGGGACTGTTGATGGACCTTGATACCAGCTCCCAGGTCTGCCCACCCTGTTCAGACCCCACAGGACTGCGACCTGGAAGTGAGGGATCCCTGAGTTACCCCTGCCTAGGCTTTGAGGCTCCTCTGGGATGGCTAGGGCCAATTCATGCTGTCCCCAAAGAGTTGTAGGGACTGAATGGCTGGTGTGGGTAGAATGGGTGTGGGGGTGTGTGACCAGCAGCAGGAAACTAGGATGCTGAAGCTGTCAGTGGGGTTGAGCAAGAGTGGGACAATCCAAATTTCCCCGAACCCTCCTCTTAAACTATGTGGTTGCAGAGGGTCCGGTTGCCCCTGGGGGCCAAGGAGATCACAGAACAAGGCATCCTGGCTTGGGGATTCACCATCCTCTACCTGGCTTGGGGACGCCACCCCGGAAGCCAGGTAGAAGAGGAAGTCAAGCCCCTCTAAGAACGGACTAGTGGTGCTTGAGTTGCCTCTCAGAAGCTTCTGAGGTCAGGGAGGTTCAGGACTTTCCTGAAGAGACCTGAAGGCTGGAGAAGTTGAATGATGATGACTAGGAGGTTCACATTCCTGCAGAGAGACCACGTGGCATGCAAGGACTTCAAGACACCCCTGAAGCCAGGAGGCCAATTTGAGGATCAAGTCAGTTCTGAAGCATATATTTATGTGGTAGAATCAGCCCTGAGGAGGCAGAGAAGGGGCAGGGTGTTCTTGCCACTTCCGAAGAGCCACAATGTACTCCAAAGCCTGGGCAGCTGGGCATGGGGTTGAAATAAAGGTGCTCTGGATGGGTAGGGAGCTGATAGCTTGGACCCCCTCCTGGCTTCCCAGTGTCTGTGGCTCAGCTTTGGGGTTTCTCTGGGGTGCCTGAAAACCCCTCCAACTCTTGACTCTCTGAGATGAGTCTGGTGTGAGGGATCCTTCCCCACAGTCAAGATTTTTGTGTAGGTACATAGTAGAGAGATGTAGGGAGATATTGACTAGTCTGACTCTAAGGCTGAATTTCTGTCTCTTGCAGCATGTTGAGCAGAATGCTGATAGAAGAAAAGGCTGTTTATAGAATATATAACAGATACTTCAAAGAGTTTTTCTAGCTTTGAGTTCTTCAGGCACAGGCTTTTGTGCATAAGGCATTTCATGTTCAGTAAACCTGATACAATATATTCCCTATTAGATGAAGGATTGCAATTGCTCCAGTTTTCTCCCTGGGCTGCAGCTTAAAATTTAGGTGGTGATACAACAACTTATGATTCCTGTCTGAATTTGGGGTTATGTTAGAAGATGAAGGTAACTCTCTGCTCTAATGAAAGGATCAAGGAAATTCTCAGTACTCAAGGCTGCATTTCGCTAGGACCCCCTCAAAATGATGAGAGAATAAGCTGCACACTGTTCCAGTGTCTTATAAACCTTCTTAACTTTATGCATGTTAGTAGCTTCAGTAACTGAGACAGGAGTGTATATTGAGTTACAGCCATTACAGATGTGCTTACAGGCATGCAGAACTAAGGTCTTTGTTTTTATCCAAACTCACGTATCATTTAATTATTCTAGATATTTTAGTTCCACAATTTAATTCTTGAATATCTACAATTTCTTTAGCAGCGGTGACGTATGTTAAGTTCTCTTTTTTTTTTGAATGTTCAGTAGTAATTATGTATAATCTTGATCCATTAGATCTCTTCCTTTTCTTACAGAAAAAAAAAAATTATATTTTGTGTGCAGTACCCATTTCAAAACAGAATAGGCAAAAAAACTGCTAGTAGAAACCTGTCAGTCAGAATCAAATCAGAGTGAAAGCAGAAAACTTCACGTGCAGAGAGAAGATTAGCATTTTTTCTTCTTTTTTCCCCCAGTCCCTTCCATTCGTGAGGAGCCTCAGCTTCACTTGGAAACAGGCTTGCATTAGGCCATTTCTCATCAAGTTCTTTATGCACCCAGCTGGCGGTGTCTGTGTGTAATCCCAGACAGTTTCCCTTTGCAGCTGTGGGGAGCCTCCTTTGATGCGCCTCTGTAGGTGGCTGCCGACCCCTCAACCGGTGCTGGCAAACAGAATCTCCTCTGTAGAGGAAAAGAAAACACCCCAGTGATGCCATGTGACTGTTTGCTTTATGTGTGCAGGAGGAACTGACGTCAAGTGCCTCAGGATATTGTTCTAAAGCAGTAACATGATGTTGTGGTGAGTATCTCTGTGCATCTAACATACCTAAGGCAGTGCCCGTGCTGAATGCGGTCAGTATACCTCCCTTCCGCTCTTGCGCTCTTTTACTTCCAAGGCTCTCTATGTGTACCAAAAAAAACCAAACAAACCCAAAAACCAAAAAAAACCCCAAAAAAAACTCTGCAGGGTCTGGTTGTGACTATCAATTGAAAATACAGTGACCTCCTCTAGGGCATAGTAAGAACAGTTTTCTTGCATTGTTCCTACGTGTGCAGTTGTAGGCATTGTTAATACAACAGAGCAAACACGTAAGCGTGCAACAGAGGGGAACCAATGCTGATTTTATTTTTGCTGCTTGCTTGGGAGGAAAGGGAGAGAAGTTATTTCACGAATCTTTGGTATGCAGCAGAGTTCACAGAATGGTTAAGGTTAGAAGGGACCACTGGATGTCTTCTAGTCCAAACTCCTTGCTCAAGCAGGGACCCCCACAGCACGTTACTCAGGATTGTTTCCAGATGGCTTTTGAGTAACTCCAGGGAAGGAGACTCCGCAACACCTCTGGAGACTGTCTTCCAAAGGTCAGTCACCCTCACAGTAAAGAAGATCTTTTTAGTGTTCAGGTGGAACTTGCTGTGTTCCAGCTTCTCCTTTTGCCTCTCATTGATCAGCACCACTGAGAAGATCCTGGCTCCATCCTCTTGACACCCTCCCTTCAGATACTAGTGTTCTCTTTTTTTGGTCACAGCTTTCATATCTTTCCAGTTTGAATATAAATACTGATACAAGAGGTTTAAAAAGTGATGCTAAACAATAAAACCAGGCCAAAATTTTCATTATTATGTGTAAATGCAAGTAGAAACTTGTGCTTTGCTGAGAGCACCACGCAGCTAGCGTCCTATGAAAATATCCACGCTTGGGTGAACCCAGTTGCCCAGGAGCTTCTGTCCTCCTCTGGTGCCTCCCTGCAGCACAGGAATACGCAGAATGTGATTGTACATACAGTATACATAGCCTGAGAGAATTTACTGAGGAGTATGAAAGCATGGGATAAAAATGCAAGGGTTGATGTAGTAATGTGTGAATTGAGGCGGTGATGTAATCTGGTAAAACCTGCACTTACATAATCATCTGGCTGTATAGGAAGCACTTTCTTACCTGCTCAAGGACCTAGCCTGTTCTAAAGTCTGAGGGGGTTATTCCTAATGTAACTGTGTGTATTGCTCATATACATTTTCCTTGTGGATGTTATTTTTTTTTTCTGTCTTCTAACCCTGTTGGGAGCTTGCTGTAAAGCATGTCTTGGGTGAACTGCAAACTATGACCTACTCCTTTTTCTTAACTGAGAATAACTGTCTTTCAGCCTCAGAAAATGAACTCTTGATCTGATACTGTAGTAAGGATACAGAGGAGGCTCAGGTCTACCCTCACGTCCTGCATCATCAATGTAGGGAAAACAAAATGGTAGAAATAATGCAATTTAAAGGAAAAGAACCCTGTTATTCCTATGCTTTGTGAACACTCATTTGGACATCTTGGATTGTGTCTTTTCGATGCTTCAGTGCCGTGGACAGTTTATTTTGTATTTTAACAGAGATCTGAGATGATAGCAGTGATGCTTCTTATGCACTCTCATCACGGTAAAACTTTTACAGAGTTTCCTAAGATGACAATTTACTTGGGGATTGGCACTACTCTGCCATGTCCATCAGCTGAGATGCAGCACACCCGCAGCAGAGAACCCGGAGCCAGCTGCACAGGTCCTTTCACAAGGGGCTGACTCGGAGTTTCGCGTGCTAGGGAGCCAAGCAGCAAGTACTTCCTGCAGGTGATGTGAAGCAGAGGGTGATCGACATCCCTCTCGTGCCAACAGCGCTTGTGTTTCATAGGGCAGGAGCTTGGATCAGGCATGCTGGCACAGTCGCGCTTTTCACCTTCTCCCCAAGGAAGCCTAGGGGAGGGATGGATTCCCTCTCCCTGTGCTGCTGTGGCTCCTGGCAGGTGCACAGGAGCAGGCAGCCCCATATGCTGAGGATAACGGCACGAAGCTGTGTCAGGGGAGGTTTTAGGCTGGATATTAGGAAAATGTTTTTCACCCAAGGAGTGTTTGGGCACTGGAACAGGCTCCCCAGGGAGGTGGTCACAGCACCAGGCTGGCAGAGTTCAAGAAGCGTCTGGACGCGCTCAGGCGCATGGCGGGACTCAGGGGCCGTCCTGTACAGGGCCAGGAGTTGGACTTGGATGACCCTTGTGGGTCCCTTCCAGCGGGGAATGTGGGCTCCGTGCGCGCGCACAGGGCTCGGCCCCGCCGCGGGGCAGCGCCACGCGCCGCGCGCGCACGGAGGCAGCTCGAGCGCGGCGGAAGGGCGCGCGGAGG
>VZRR01010904.1:1755993-1920968 GCA_013398015.1 Oreocharis arfaki | reverse complement strand
GATGATGTCTCTCCCGAGGAGCTTCCCCGTGTGACCGGCGGGGACCCCCGGCTGGGTGAGCTGCTACGGGGAGCTCTGTGTTTGCTGAGCCGCGGCGGGGACGGGCAGCGGGTGCTGCCCGTGTGGCCCCGGGTGGGCGCCGGGAGCGACCGGGGATGCCGGCCGGGAGCAGGCGGCTGCCGGGAGGTTGTAAAAGCTGGGTCCTTCCTTCTGTGCCTGCGGGCTCCCGGCATCCGAGAGGCCGTTCCTTCGTGTATCCCATAGCCATGTTGCCAGGAGACCGTGGGTTTTTGTTTGTTTGGCTTGGGTTTTTGAAATTAATTTTCTGCTACTGAACAGAGTATGTGATGCTTTAGGATGGTGGTGTCAGCGTCCCCGGACGTGTTTACTGAAACACTGGACGTGTCACTTAGTGCCGTGATCTAGTTGACATGATGGTGTTTGGTCGTAGGTTGGACTCGATGATCTCAGAGGTCTTTTTTGACCTGATTGATTCTGAGGTTCTGTGATTTCAGTTTCCTTCTGCCCTGTCCCTCTGTTAAACACAGGCTTATCAAAACTCTGGGGTAGAGGGTAGTTTTGTGCTATTTTTAGTTGTAAAATGTTAGCTAACAGAGAGAGGAGTTGTGTCTTTGCCCCCTTCCCCCACCTCCCCCTTTACCCCAGATACTTACGGTGCTTTCAGCTGTTACTTATAGCTTTACTGTGGTTTTCTCTTCTTGCTTTTCATGGAATGGCAGAAAACTCGTTGCAGAACCATACCAATGTTTTTGCTGAAGACCTGAAATTATCTAGGAAACCTTATTCTTTAGCCTGTGGAATAACTTCCCTGAGGCACCTGCTTTGTTTTAATCTCTGTTACTTCTACAGATTGTATTAGAAGAAAGAGACTATTTTAGATAAGAACAAACAACATTTGCACGTTGCGTTGTTTAATAGTTGAATCACACTGCAGTTAGTTTCTTTATGGGAAAAATAGTGCAAAATACTTCTAATTGTTTACTGTAGGAAGAATTTACAGTTTGGGCTTTTTCTTCCTGAAAAGGAAAATTTGTGCAGAGGTCTGAAAGCTCCAGTGGAGAAGAGAGCAGTGACTTACAGAATATGTTTTGCCCAGTGCATCCCTGAGGGTGTGGGATGGGTGTCTCTCTAGAAATGTTGCCTCATAGCAATACTATAAAGAACTTCTTACCTGTTTCTAGGAATCATGTAAAAGAGGTGGTTTCTGTGGGCAGGGAATTTTGAGACGGGATTAAAGAGGAAAACAGCATGTGCTTTACCCACATATTTTTCTTTAGGATATGTATATAGTCAACCTGTTTTCCTGTGAAGGTGTACACAAGAGAAGCTTTTTGAAAAGCAAGGTTGTTTAATTGGAGATGACTTGAAATTGACAGAGAGCTCATCCTGTTTGAAGACTTCATTTTTGGTAGCCATGACTGTGTGTATACAGATGTGGAAGACTTCTGCTCTTCCTGCTAAGTAGCTCTAAGACTTTGATGTTGGTCCTTTGGAGCCTCCAGAAGGCCTGTAAAAAACTTACTTTGTTTCCTTCTTTCTGGCATCTCAAGGGTGTTGTCTGACAGCACCAGTGCATGCAGTATGGAAATGTTGCATTAGTGGCACCTCTGTAAAACAAAATGTTTTTATAGCTACTTAATAGCACTCAGGAGTTATGTCACTGAAGTGGTTTCTAGCCCTTAATATCTGAGTATGAAGGTCACCATCAAGACAACAGTATATTGGGAAACCTCTAATAAAACAAATTTGCATACAAAGTGTTTTCATAGATTTTTCAATGTTTTGCTAACATAGGCGAATAATAAATTGATGTCTCCGAACTTTAGTGTGCTTGGAACTCCTACAATTTTTTGCAAGGGCTAGTAGCTGCTGAGATGTCCTTAATTTCTTTTGCTGCATTCATGTGGTAATCAAGAAAAGACCCAAGAAAGGTGCAGAAACACTGAGCTGGGGATTTGACTCTTTGCTGTGTTTCTGATTTAGTGCTTATCACTTCTGTTTAGGTTTTCCGCAGAAGTGGTTCTGCTTAGAATATAGCCGAAATTTAATTTTGAGTGCTTTGCACTTCTGGAGCAGTGGTTAAACCTGATGTTGAAAGAAGGCTGTAATCAGAGAATGAGGGTGATGCATGGCTTTTGATACTTCAGTCATGAAACTCTTTTGAGAGTGCTGTTGGACTGTTTAAAATAATGTAGAACAAAGTGATAAATACTGTACATCATGACTTCAAGAGTAAACTGCTGGTACAGATTTTATCGATGTGGGTAAGTTTTCTAATAATTGCATTAAATGTGTGGAAAGTTTCTCTGCCATCTGTACACCCAACATTGTTAAGTCATGCAAGTTATCTGTACAGTGGGAGCTCCTTGCTTTCTTCTCAGATGTTATTTTTAGCATGCTGTTATTCCAGGGAAATATTTTCACCCTTGTTCATGAGCATGGAAGTATCAGGCTGATGGTATAGCAAGGTTGGGTATCTATCATTTGCCGTTAGGGAAGGGAGTTCGAATGAGTGCCGATCTGTGCAGATGAATGTAGCCGTAGACTTCTGGAGTTCAGTGATTGTTTCTGGTGTGTAAACTACAGATTTTAGTACTGACAAACACTCTTAAAGCATAATTCAGGTAGAGATTTCTGGTTCCAGGGGCAGCCTTTTGGAATTTATAGGCAAGGTAAGCTGTGCTGTGTACTGTGAGCAGAAAGTAGTTTTGAAAGGAAAAAAAAATGAGAGTTCATGAAAGTCTACATTGAATAAAAAATGTCACTCTTGTTCTGAAACACTCTTTGTGTTTTAATTTATTTTGTCTGTCCTGAACTTATATTGATTGTTACAGTACTGTGATCTGTTTCACAGGTGCCAGCCAGCCTAACTGGACCTCTTAAGGCTGCTGCCATTAGAAACTGTTCCAACTTTCTGCAGTTGCTAGGTCTTGATCACAGGCTGCTCCTTTTGAGCTCCTGTCTCCCTCCGACTTGTGCCAGCACTGCTGCATGAATATCTTGTATAAGCTAGACTGAAATCTGGCTGAGAACACATTTTTCCCACTCCTTGTGATTAGCTTCTCAGCTGGTTGTATTCCCATGCCTGACTCACTATTCAAGCTTTAGGGACTGGCACAGAGGAGAAACTACCTGGATGTAGAAATGATTGAGCTTGAAAAAATAGCCTTAGGTGGATGACTGTTTCCTTGTTTGTAGTTCATATGCTATGTTGGCAAATATGAAAGAGATTTTCTGTTCTTAGAATCGCGAGTGTTTGTCAGTCTGGTCAGAGGGAAGGAACTGTGAAGTGCAGTGTACCTTACAGAACCTTGTACTACAGCTGTGTTTGCAGTTGGCTTCAGGAGAATCTGCTTACAGTTACAAGGGCTTGGCTGTTCAGCACTCTGAGCATACAAAGGAAAGGAAAGTGCTTACTTAGAGAAAAGAAATACAGAAGTGTTGTTTCCCTTCTCATTAACAGGATTTGTATGATATTGTATTACGAAGCTACATTTTTAGCCTTATAGGTTGGAAGTCTTGCAGTCACCTGAAGGTCTCTGCTTCCTATGTGCTTTATACAGACTCCATCAGCAGTTCCACAGATAGGAAATTATGTTATCAAAGGAGTTGAAATAAAGATTTGGAACACTTGCTGTGTAATCAAAATTGGAAAAAAAAAATCATCCTTTTAGTCATATTTATAACTACTCAGGAATACTGATTGCTAATAATAGATACACCACAAAGATAAAGGAGTTATTCTCATGATATCTTATACCTGAATCTCTGAAAGTGTAGGGGCAAAAATCTTAGGAGAGGTAGAATTTGTCTAGTGAAAAGGAATGGGCTGTTACTATTGGGTATTGCTTGCTCTATTTTCTAGTAATGCTGAAATACACTTTCCTTCCCATACTAGACTTCTTACAGTAAATATTGATATATGGTGCTTTTCCTGCCTGGAATCTGGAACTCTGCACCTCTATTTCAACACTAGGATCTTTTTCTGCCTGTAAAGCTCAGTATAAATGAGTTATTTACAAGCTGACCAGTATGGCAGAGAAATTACCTTCCTCCATGGGGGCATGTAAACCTTTTAAAAACACACATATAAACCATATCTAAATAACAAGTTAATGTTCTGTTTTCTTGTTGTATGCTGTGTCCTTAAACCACCTGAAGAGGTTTTCTAGGGCTGGGTGCCCGAGGGGAGGCAGGTTCTCTGTGAGGTCTCAAAGTGGCAGTGTGCAGTGGGCATACTGTTGTACAAGGTACTCTGTTTTTTTTTTAAATATGAAGTTATTTTATAACTGTTACAGCTGCTTTAGCTCAGTTTGGCTATTTTGCGATTAATAATAGATAAAGGGGGATGCTTTTCCAAAATACACTACTGATACTTTTTGTTTTCCAAAAATTTGCTAGATGTGGGGAACTCCAAACCAAATGCAGAAGTCTAGAATTGAGTTCTCATAAGTGAATAGCCTGCATTCTTGAGCTTTCAAGAGTCAAAATCTTTATCAAATCGAAGTAACAAATCATGGCAAAAATAGGTTATACCAGATGACTACTGCCCTCTCCTAGTTTTGCAAGATACAAGGAAGACTCTAGTTCAAGCTGAGCTCTCTGGCCTGTGTTCTGAGGAAATGTCTATGTAAGGTATAAGAGCTAGGGCATGTGTGGCTTGGGGGAGGCAGCCAATTAAGGACAAAGCTTGAGAGTTAGATTGGCTTTGCTGGCTTGTTGGTTTGAGAGGTCTTTGGGGATTTGATGTAGCTCTTGATGAGCCTAGGGGTAGGTGATGATACCTGCATAGCTGTAGATTTGGAGATGGCAATTTAGTAGTGTTCTTTTGTGGCCTTAGATATGCATTATTTACAGAATGCTCACTTATTTTTAAGTAATTATTCAATTGCTCATAGTGTCTAGGAGCAGACCTCTAAAGAGATTTTCCTTGAAGTGGGTGCTAGATGAAGCAGGCTCTTAAACCTTAGTGCGTATTGGTACAGATGCATACAGAACCCCTTCTTTTAAAAGCTGTGAATTAGGGTTGGAATTTCACATCTGAGTTGAGCAATATGCTTGATTTGTTTTAGAAGTTACCCAACAAGTATTCAATTCAGGGCTGGACCTGGCTTTCTAAGTGATTTGCTTGTGTGTGTGAGAGGAGGCAGTTAAGTTTTTAAACATAGGTACATAATTAGGCTATTACAAGATTTTTATGTGAAATCTGTCCAATTCTGTAGTGTAAAACCAGAGCTGAGTGTGGTTTAAAGTTTTTCCACGTTTTTTTAATTGCTTGGTAATTTTATTCTTTCTGCATAAAAAGTTTTAACAGGGTTTTTTTTTCAAGATGGCTAAGATTCTAGAGCTTAGTGCTAGCTAATTTTCCCCATCATAGCCTTTCCTTCCAGTCTCCTGTGCATAGCTCTTCCGGCTTCTCATAGGCATTTGAAGCTAGTTTTGTATAAAAGGTATTTACAAGAAAGTTCAAAAGCTTTTCCTTCCTTGCCTAGTTGTCCCCTTCTCCCTGCTAACTGCAAGTATTTAGCTTAGCCCCACTGACCCTTAACAAGCACTTTCTCCCATGAATAATATTAACTCGGTGGAGAGTTTTTGTGTGTGTCCTGTATGGCCTTCTTTAGACTATTTGTGGTCCCTCAAGCACTTCTGTCAATAGTGTTTCTGAGGAGAGGGACTCAATCTGCTTAACTGTGTGTATTCTGGAGCAGGAGAATGTACTCTGCTGCTTCTCTAGCTCTCCTTCCTCTTCCCTCTGACAATAGCTAGATCACAGTACAGTCACTGAAGGTGTAATAGTCGTGCTGTAAACTTGGGATAATGCCCAGCTGGCAGGTGTGATTGTGGCTTGCAGAATTCTGTCCTTATCTGCATCCCTTTAATGCCTGAAACAGCTTGTACTGTCACACCTTCAGATGAAGAATCATATACCCCTGCAAAAAATCCCCAAAAAACCCACTAGTGGTTCTGATTCTAGCATATCAAATGATTTATGTTTCAGGTTGGTTTGAATTTTATTTTTGGGAGTGAAGTGAAAAAATAAAAGGAGCAAAAACCCCCACCAAAACAAACAAACCAAACGGAGTGGGAAAGAACTCAGCATGTGAAACAAGGTGGAGCAGTTGCTTTTTTTAGTTTCAGAAAAATTAAATGTATGTGAGTTGTTCCAGAAGAATTAAGCATAGCTGGATTATCTGGAAACAGTGTATGCTATGTCTGCCACTAGTGACTGGTGACTAAATGATTTGTGAAACTGTAGTAGCTTTCTGCTCATGAGGCTTGGTTGGAGCCGGCAAGAGATGGTATTGCTCTAAGGCTTCCTTTACTTGTATTGAAATATATTGTTCTTCCTTTATAACATTATAAGATCAGATGCATTACAGATGTGATGGCCTTCCCAATCCCGGGCTGGTTTCTGCATTCTGGCATGCAACATGAGAAGTATTTTCAAACTTGATCAGGCTTGAGGGCTGCATAGAAAGTGTTCACATTCCTGTTACTAACAGCCACTGTTACTTCAAAATGAATATAAGCTTATAGTAAACTTAAAATTTTATCAAGTTTTCAATTATCTTAAATTCACTACTCTTGTGGAAGGTGCAACTGAATTCTCTAATTAACCTCTTTATGTGAACATATGCTTCCTTATTTCATGATCTTTTTTCTAATGTGGTCTATATTAATATTTTTTTTTCCCCAGTCTTTTCGCAGGACAGCCTTTACTTTCTACTACTTCCTCAGATTTCTGCAACTTTTGAGAACTGTTCTTTAAGATAGAATTGATGGATTTTGAGTCCTGGCAGTTGCCCATCACTGCTGTTTCATGTTTCCTACTAGACAATATTTATTATTAAGGCTTTTTATAGTCTTTTTGATTCCAAGTGGGTGATCAAGTGTGGCTTTGCTAGAGCTGTCTGTATTGATGCATCTTTGGTGTGGTATCATTTTCTGTATGATTATTTTTGTTAATGGCTAACTAACTGCCATTATGTTGTGAAATTACTTGCTTAAATAGTACCTTTTTGATTCACTTGCAGATCTGTGATATCATCTATTGTGTTTTCTTTGAAATACTGTGTGTATACTGCTTTTTCCAGTATTGTGCAAAAATGTTAAACTATAGGAATTGTCTTTGTCGAAGTTGGTTCAGAGCAGAAGTCTAAGAGAAAAAGACCTCTTTTCCTCAGACTGCTGTCAGGAGGCTGTGGTAGGGAAGGCTGGGAGCTTAGCTAGCATCTAAAGTCTGTTCTACTTTTCCTCTCTCTATGGGCCCAGTCTGCTACCTGCTGTATGCCCAACAGTTCCCTAGCAGTGAAGACCTCTCCCCATCACCACTGTGTACAGACATATGCATGCATGCTTTTTTGAGAATTTCTTGGTTGGTATTTCTTGCAACAAGAAGGAAAGAGGATGGTATAGTAGAGAGTTTATTACAAAAAAAAAAAAATTGTACCTAAGGTGACCTTGTATCTAGAGCTTTTGAATTTATTCTGGTTATCCTTTGTGGGTGTTTGCTAAGGGAAGGGCAGTTCTCTATGTGCCTTAAGCCACTTGGTGAGGGAATGAAAGGCTATAGAAGTTCCCCCAAGATGTCAGTGTATGAAATGTTTTTATTTTAATGGCATACTGTAACAGGCTTAACTCCCTGTTTCTTCTGTAGTGGGAAACACTGTGTTCGAGATGGTGCCTTATAACATCACATAAACTGTATTCATCTGTGTATGATCCAAATGAGAAGGTAAGTAGTATGGTGCATGTTTTCTTTTTGGCATCTTACTGTAATACTGACATTTGGGTTTTTAAGCTGCCCTCTTCCTTGTGCTGCTTCTAACATTGGTAGTTCTTTTGGTATAACCCATCACTCGTTTCAATAGCATGTTTTTCTTTCTAAACCAAAAAGGAAGTTGCTTTTGCAGGATGCATGTCAAGATTGGATACTACTTTGAGCGTACACCAAAAGGCTGAATAAGTGATTGTGAGCTTGGGGAAGTTACATACTGGCCTGAACATATTATAATTATGAAACAACTGTTAATGTTTTGCATGGTGTGGGTGGTAATGGGCCTGTTAAAACATCCGGGAGCTAGACTAGCCAAAAGCTGTTTGTGGAAACAAAACTAAGTAATAGTGGCAGCATGATTGTTAGATGATCTGGCATGGGGGTGAGAACTTCAGAGTTTGGAAAAAGATGGGCCTTCAAGGCCTGCAGAGAATAGCAAATCCTCATCTTGGGGCTTGTGCTGTAGCAATCTCAACTTACAGTTATGAGCCAAGAAAAACTTTCCTTGTGGAAGATTCTCTTGGCATGGCCTCTGAAGTAATGCACTTGAAAAAATAATGTGACTGAAGGTACACTAATACTCAAGGGCAAGGATGCCAACAATTCAGGAGTGATAGGCTTGTCCTTATATACTGGTGTAGAAACAATTAACCAGAAGTGAAACAGTGTTAGGAAATGGGGAAAACCAGTGTGTACCTGGAACTGTGGCTTTACAGACTTTTTTTCAGAAGATTTCTTTCTTTTTCGTAAGGCTCTTGCTTATATGAGGTCTCCTTGCTTTTCTAAATGCATAGTTGTATTTAGGCCATATAGTTGGGTGTTTGGTTTCTCGCAGCTAGGAGCTGTGTAATTTTGACCAGTGACTACTACAGACAGTGGAAGGTGCAATGAATGAAAAAAAGCAAAAAAGAGCTTCAACTGTCTTTGTAATGATGAGACTTTCATGTGACACCTTTTCAGCCAAATTAGTGGACATGACGTAAGAAAATGTTACTTCAAAGCCGTATGTGATTTTTAATTTTTTTTGTTGTGCTGGACTTGAGTCTTTCTGTGTCTTTACTGCAGAATTGAAAAATTAAAATGAACGCCAGATATTCTTACTGTCTTGATACTGAAAGTCTTGTCTTGCACTGGGACCACAGCTGATTAACAAAACATCTTTTATATGCTAAGAACTAGGTTGATGGAGCATTTGAGCCATGGCGCTTTCCAATACCAAGTATTTGGGAGTATTTTTTAAAATTCCCACTTAAGTCTGTGTGCCTAAAAGTCTTTGGGTACCTAGAATGCTGAAATTTAGATTCAGGAACAGTTTGTACGTGTTGGTAACCTTTTTAGACCAGACCCCCAGCTAAAAAAAGCTCTTCAGAAAAATCGCTAGCTCCTGTGGTGTTCTTAAAGTATTGTACTTCTGATGATTGAGCTTGTTTAAGGATGTTTAAGATCTGTCTGAGTCAGGTGAGCCTGTGCGCTGGCCAGTGGTATTCAGCAGATCTGGCTGAATTTACTGTATAAGCTTGCTTCAGCTCTCACCTGGAGGGGTTTCTTATCACTTAATTTCTGTATGGTGTTATCACGTGGTAGTATTTTTAAACTGGTCACGTGATGCCAGCTCAGCCCTGACTTTGAAAAAGTAAATTTGGTCAAGGTCACCTTGCGTTTGTCTGGAGTATACAGCAAAAAATGTGTTCTAATCTGTCAGTAGCAGCTCCTGTTGGGGTTTTGCAGTGTTCCTTCCTCTCCTCTGACACCTGTCTTCCCCTCCTCAAATTAACTAATGACTGTGAGGCTAATAAACAGTTTGGTTATTGCAGTGGCAATACCTTCTCTTCCCCTAGTCCATGTAAACAAGCTATTTGGTGGAGTGGAGGAAGAATAGCTGTCAAATGTCTTTGGGTATTGTTTGATAAACCTAATGTGGTATGACTGCAGACTGTCCCTGAAGGAGAGCCCTGCTGGTTCCCTATCCTATGTTTTTCATTTGGAGCATGGGAGGCAGAGTAGGACTGTTCAATTACTGTATTAAAATTGTGATGTGTCCTGGAGCTGCATCCCTGTGGTCTGGGGTGTGGAAAGCAGTGGGGGTAAGTGTGTCCCTTTCACTGGCAGTCTGTATTTACAGCTGAGCAGGTGCAGTTCCAAAGTCCACCTGTGTGTTTAGAAGCGAGGCCCATGACAGCAGTAACCCTCACTTCCAGGAATGGGATTTTTATGCTGAGCAACTGTGCTGCTCCACCGCTTTTCTTAATGGGAAAGGGTGTAAGGCTTATTGACTTCCAAGAGCTTGTTATATCCTTCTTACAGGCATGATATAGAAGTGTTGAAGGTGCGTTTGCAGCATTAAGTGCATTCCAGTGTGAAAGGCGACAGTGAATTTCAGGGGAGTAGTAAGTTTGGTTTGCTATTCTGTTGCATCGTGGTTGCTAGTTAGTATTGAGTGTGTAACCACGTCATGATGGCCATGCAGGATTTTGCCAGGTTCCTCAGGTGAGGCTCAGATAGAAGGGACAAGGCTGGTACAACTCTGCAGGTGTGCCTGTACTGGGTCAAACTGTTGGTCTTTTACTCTCTATGACCTAGGCATAGTGGAGCCTGTCTTCCTTATGATTGGAATGTCTTTTGAAGGGCTCCCATAACAGATGAGTATTGTGTTCTGGGTCATCTATACCGGTTAGGGACAGCGACCACTGTACCTGCCAGCAGTGTACCTGTGTGCTACCAGTATGTACCTGTGCTGCTTCCAGGCAGCATACCTACCTGCATCTCTTCCCTGGGCTTGACTGACTTCTAGAGCTGCTGTAGGGTTCTAGCTGGCAAGGAGATCCAAGGAATGCTGGTGTGAATAGTCAAAGCCTTTTCCTTCTGAACCCGTATATGTGCTGGGTAGACCTAGTATAGCATACTGTTTGTTATATCATCATTTAAATCAGGAGAACTCTTTTAAAAATAGGTGATCTCAGAATTATAAGCTCGTGGATAGACCATGGTTTAGTGGAAGTGGAGGAGAAAAGAATGCATGTTTCTGGAGGGGGAAAAACTTGTGTTCTCTTTGTCTCTTGAGATTCTTATTGTTCTTTTTCCTTTAGACTTTTGACAAACTCCTTATTGCCAACAGAGGAGAGATTGCATGCCGAGTAAGTATGTAACCTTTTAATTTTTTGGCATTTAATTCTAAAACTATTGGTATTTTAAATATTGGTAATTGTGACTTCTTGTATGGTAGGTCATCAAAACGTGTAAGAAGATGGGGATTAAAACAGTTGCCATACACAGTGATGTCGACGCCAATGCTGTGAGTACTACTTGAATTCAAGTGGCAGATGAGGTTTTAGTAATTCAGCAAGACTTGCAGCTGTTATGCAGGCTTGTTGATTATTGTGGTAGGTGTGTTGGCGATTCTGAAGTACCTTTGTGTATGTCCTTTTTGTCTGTGTGCTTGAAGTGAGTGGATGGTGATACCGAGGTGGGGGAAGGATCAGACAAGTATTTAGCATGTTTTTTCTGTCAACTGTTCGGTGTTTTGCTTGTGTAAATGTTACCTTTTGTCTTTATGTGGATTGAGCTAGACATACGTGCGCATAGAGGGAAGTGTGCACCAAGTGTGAGAGTGGTGGTGAAACCTAAATTTTGTTTTGCTAATGTGTGCAAAAAGGCAATGAAGAGTGGATCCTAGAAGAAGGTATAGAGCTTAGTATAAGTTTTTCCTGTGCCTGGTCAATCTTTTTCGTTGCTTCCCACTTTCCAGAGAAATGTCCTCTTCTACCAGGTGTGTTAAACAGGCCTAATGGAGCTATTCTATTTGATGAGGATATTGATGTGCCTTCAATATTCAGCAGTATGGCAGGAAGGTGGTAAAATGGCTTTCTAGATAAGTAAGGTACCTGTCTTGCTCATTTTCAGGTTTTGTAGTCTCTTCTTTAGTTTAGAAATATTTGAAGTTAGTCATGGCAACAATAGGAGGATAATTTCTTGTGTGGTGTAACAGCAAGTGTAGTCATACTTGCATATTCTCATTGACTAGAGAGAACACAGTATTATTCCTTGCCTGCAGGAACTGCTAGAGGAGAAATGAGTGGTGGTACCCCCATGTCCCAGGAAAGTTTGTTGAAGTCTGGAAGGGAGTTAAAACCCTGTATTATGATTTAATAAAAAGTCACTCAGACAAGCCACCAGAAAACAATGTGTATATTATACTGGAGAGAACTTGTGAATATAGGTGGCGAGTTACTCAACATTAGAAAAAAAGACATGGTTGATGAAATCTGGAAGTAGTTAGAATTTGAGTGTTTTCAGAGTTAAATGAAAAGTGAGAACTTGTTGGGAGTTTTGGACTTTTGAGTGCCTTTGTGGTTCTATTACTACATGGCCAGCTCAGTTCATATGAGTAGGCTGTAGACTAAGCAAGGGACTGAAATGGGACTTTTTGAAATGCTCTGCTGGTGGATTTTCATGTCAAGTAATTTGTTCTTTGAGGTGAATGGAACATACACTTGGTCTGGATTTCAACTGGTAGCCATAACTGGTAATGTAGTAGCTTGTGGGTGCTCAGTGGGCTGTGAAATGAATTCTTAATGGGTGGATGTCAGACATCATGATAAATTCTGATTCTTTTGGAAGCCAAGAGTTATGTGGATATGAAGACTACTCAGTATGACCTATGATTCCTCTAGTAAAACTGAAGCATGCTGATGGGCACTTGAATTCCATTTTATGTATATGGTATCTACTGTTAGGATAAATGGATTCACTGTTTAGCATCACTGCTTAGCCTTGTTCAGTGGCATAAATTCATTCTGAAAATAGACTTAAAAAGCTGTTTAAAAAAAACCCCACATGTTCTTTCACCAGTCCATAATAGACTTGAGAAAATGAATTGGTCTTCTCTCCAGTGTGTCTGTTTATTGTGTGGATTCTACTATGAACTGGCTACTATGAAAAAATCTGAAAGCAGTAAGTAAGGATCAAGATTGAAGAACATAATGAGAGTAAGAATGGCACGAAAAAGTACAACTCACGACCTTAGGGGGAAAGGTGTACAGAGCATGCATTGCAAAAAGGAAACTGAAAAAACGTCTATGCTGCTTTGATCTACAGTGCTGTCTTAGTTTTGAAATACAAATAGGGTCTTTAATTTGTGATAGTTCCCAAGAGAAAGGAAGTCCAAGCTGGTATCTCAGGAATGCATTAATATACTCATGGCAGTTAATAAAGATAACATTAAGTGTATTAAAGGGGATGCTGACATTTTGAATTTATGGACAAGAGATGAGGCCCTAACAAATGCTGTAAGGATGATGTAGTGTCTGCTGAGCTCTTTGAATCCTTACCTAAAGACTGACCAAACCCTGTACAAGGTTAAACATTAGCTGTGTGCATTGAAGAAGCTCCAGGTATTTAAAGGAAAATGAGAGGAAGGCTACTTGAAAAACTATTCTATGTACTTAAGGTACTGGTGTTAAGTCTAAACTATTTTTTTTGGGTCTAATTACTCATGTTGATTATGTCTACCATAAATCCTTCAGTCACTATCTTGTGTGCTTGCACTGGAAAGTAGTTTAGTTAATATTGTCTGTTTTAATGACTTGGATACTTCCAGTTACTCGTTGTGGGGATGACCTAGCCCATTGCAGTGATGTGTGTGATTGCCAGTTTGGATGACCTTGACAGCTGAGTCCACAGGCCAAACTCTTTGACTCTGTTACTTACCACAAAGTAACCAATGATGATTGTCTGTAATTCTGTCCAGGTTTCATCAACAGCATCCTTCTTGGTTGTACCAGTCATTGCATACATAATCTTAAAATAATGGTCTTTGAATAAAGGTACTTTAAGACTTGCAAGTGAGTTATCTTATCCTAGAGCTTTATTTTGGATTTTTTTTTTTGTTCGAGTAATCAACCTTTTTAAAAATTGTTTTTTTATTTTAAAATTGTCTGAAATCCTTGTTGAATTTACAATGCTGAATAGAGGTGGTGGGAATAGACAAAATACATATAAACTTTCCATGACACAGATTTCTCTTGTTCTTCACACTTACTTTCTGTGGAGCACCATGGCAAATGTCTTGAGTATACTGTTAGAGCAATATCAATGTGGACATACTTACCATTAAAAGATAAAACTAGTAACTAGACTGTAAGAGCACAAAGGAATTTTCATTTCAAGGAATTAAAACTTTGCTGTTATGAGGAGGAAGCAGCAGAGAGGACTGTTATAAACTGAGAATGTGGCAAAAATAGAACAACCTGCCAAGAACCAAATAAAGCTTACCTGAAGATGGAAGACACAAGTAACAAAATATACTGTTTTGTGCTATTAATTTAAAGAATGACCAAAGACCTAAAAGATTTTTATAGGTGAAAATTGTTGTGGTGATAGGGAAGAGAACATTAACAAAACTTACAAGGAGATGTGTGACTTTAGAGACTTTTGGATGCCTCTGTATTAATGCAAATTTACAAATAGCTGGAAATAGTATTGAACGGGATTGAATTGCATTTAGTTTCGTGGAGGTGGGAGGGTGTGTGAACTGTTGAAAAGAGGTTGTCTAAAGTTATTTGTGCTGTGGAAGAGAAGCTGCTGCTTTAACAATTGTCCTGAAGTAAAAATAATTGTGGTGCTTGGGAAAAACAGCTTGATGAAATGGCTGCTGAGACCCCTATAGAGCATTACAGTTGCTTATGTGGTACTGAATATTTTGAAAAAAATAGGTCATAATGGATGCTTTCAGGTTCTTGAAAATAGTGGCTAATAGTCTTTTATGCATCTGTTATTTTGGGGAAAGCAGAGAAAAAAAAGTTGTATACTGTTCAAAATGCTGAGGTTTTGTTGGTTTTTTAAACTTTAGTGTTCAACTTTCAAAATACTAATTCTTTACACTTGAATAGGTAAAGTGGGAAGGACTAGTAAAATTCAGATTTTTTTAAAATTAAAACATCTGGTGGAATTATTTTTGGTATGAGAAAACAAGCAAAGAAGTTTCATCTGAACGAGAGTAATCGTATGTACTTTTCCTCCTGAACTGATTGGAATAGAGGGTTAAGATGAAAGAGCCTCCTCAACCATAAATGTAACACTGATGGTGCAAACATTGTCAAGGAAAGCTAGAGAACTATTATAATGCCTAATGTAATCAGCTAAAAGTATGATAAATGAAGAACAAGCTTTCACTAATTGGATCTGAACAAAAGAGGGTATAGCATAAAGCAGTGAATGAGATATAATTTTACTTGGCATTTTTTGACACAGCAGGGATTCTATAGCTATATGAAGCAATGAACTATAAATGACTGAAAAAATCCCATGGGAAAGTAATGTAAACTGCTAAAACTTAACAGGGTAGTGGGCAGTCAGTTATACTCCTTTCATATAAGGTTCTTCCTATCAGTTACTTAAAACTTCAGGTGTTACTGTATTAAATTGCCTGTTCTAAATCTTGTTCTGCCAGATAATATAAAACAAAAAATAATGCAAATGCTTTTATTGATGTAAAAGTAATTGCACAGAATTGAGCTGTTCTCCACAAAATGTAGTCTTTTGAGTGACAGAAAATTGAAAAAATATATTAACTAGAAAGGGATGATCTATATTCCTTTTTAAAATATATATATTTTTTAAGCTTGAAGTCTGAGACAGTGCTTCAGAAGGAGGTTGGAGAAAAATCTGGTTTAGGGAAACTGCAAAGCTGATTAGGGTTGTAAGTTTCTATACCATGTCTGTATTGAGCTAAATGAGTTTGAGTGAGTAAGATGAGTTTTTTTCTGAAACAATAAAAACTTAGAATTTTGCTGAAGGCTTCTCTATAGCTTAATGGGATGCTCCCAGGTTCTTTTGTTCTTGAGAAATCTAGGTGGCAAAAATAAGTATTGGGGGGAATTTGGCATTTAAGTTTTAATCTAAAAAAATTAATTAGTTTGAAAAGTGGAAGTTTATCTAAACCTGAGTTTTATTTACTTGTAACTAACTTAGAGGTTTTAACATTTGTCCAAATTATTTTTTTTCTGTTTTGTCTTTTAAAATGTGCAAAGCTTTCTTCCATCGTCTGCTACAAGACTAGAAATTCCGTCATTTTGACAGCTCTTTGTCTCCCAATGGCATTTCAGGGACTTTTTCTCAGAAAACTTGGAGAGATCTGTTTTAAATACCTATATGAAAAGGAAACTAATATTTTAATGCCTTTTTGAAAGATGTGGTTCCTGGGCTATTGTCCAGAGTGTATAGAATGAACTTTGCCTCCATGTACTATCTGGAGAAATTCTTTCTTCCTAGGTGCTGGTGTTTGCAAAGTGTGCGGAACAGAAGTGGGCCAGATTATACCAAGGAAATGTTAGGGTCAGGTTTGTGTTGTTGTTTTGCTCTTCCTTCAATGTATTTGCTTTTTTTTTCCAAAAGCAAGATATGTTGTTCATCTCTTTACAAGAGGGGATGGAGATGTTACTATCCTATCTTCATGCTTTACTGAGTGAACTACTGGCTAGTTTTGTAAAGCATGAGAAATGCAGGTGGTGGTCGTTCCATGAAGGGAAATACCTCGGTGGAAGGAGTGTGCTTTTGTTCAGAATTGTGTCTTGCTTGCCAAGTAATCTGCTTTTTTTTTTTAAAGTTTATCTTTGCTATGAAACTGAGTGGGTTGCTGGAGGAAGTAATTAATTTTTCGTTGGCTATAACGAAAAATGCAAGCTTGATCTGCAATTTTGAAAGTTGGAGGGGCTCATCAGAGCTCTAGAATCCTAAAGTTTCAGCTTTTTAGTGTGTTTTAATCAGTGATAGGATGATGTGACATGCATATATGACCTCTGGAATGAGTCAGACTCCTGTTGCATTGTTTGATGGTTAAGCTGAAATGTCGCTTTTGTTGGATTCTCCTTGAAACTCTACCACTGAGTAGCAGAGGAAGGATGTAGAATAGAATGCTTTAAGCATCACACTGCAGTGCTTTTAGGGACACTGCCTTGGATGTGGAAAGTATATGTTGTAAAGAAGGAATTGATACCAGTTCTTTTAACCTTTGTGGGTATGGTTATTTAGTTACAAAGATGATTTATTTGAAGGATCAATGCATGGATTAAAAATGATTTCTGGTCACAATGGTCATTTAGGGAAAGTGGCTGTTGTCAGATGTACTGAATTACCCTTGGGAGAGGAAAATGTGGGAGCCCAGTCAACAAAGTTAATCGCAGCTTAAAGGTGCATGTCCTCAGTGCTGTGGAGAGTCAAGTGCTGGTTCTGAGGGTGCTGATGACTGTCTATGTTAGTAGGTAGTGTGGAGTAACAGAGGTGTATCTGTGGAGTGAAATGGTTTGTGCTGAAGACATGGTGTTCTTCCTTTCTGCCTTTTAGTATCTCTGGGTGATTAGTTCTTGTTGGGTGCTGAGGGCTCGGTGTCTGCTTGTGGTGGTTTGATGTGCTGGGCAGGTATCTGGTTCATATGCTGTGAGATAGCTGTGTGATGGAGGCAAATGTGTTTTAAGTGGGGATGACTGAGAGATTTACTTAAAAAAAAAAAAAAAGTTGTGTTTCGAACTTGAATATTGATGTGTACTAAAGTCACTCTAATTGCTTGCATGGGACTGCCCTCCTGGTGCTCTAGCACTTTTGTGATCTTGTGCTGGGTTGTTTCCATGCTCTGAACACACCAGACACCGTATTGCTCAAGTTAGTTAAAACCTTTTTCTACTGATTTTTTGAGGTTAAAATATTTCACTGGAACGTGTGACAGATGCTGTAGCCGTGTATAGAAAAAAACTGAGTTGGGAGTAGGTTAGTAAAGTGACTTCTGTTGCCTTGATTGTCTGCGGGGCTCTGATGCTGTACCCAGAGCTATGGGGTTTGGAGAGATGTGCAGGCATCTCTGTGGTCAAGTCTAAGCTTTGGGCTGAGCAGGGTGGAAGTAATTGGGCTTCACTTGTTCTAGAGATTTGCCCTCTCTTGGGCAGCAGTGGCAGAGTCAGTTCCTTCCTTTGAAGCCATAGGTATGTGCTGAGGCCACTGCCATTAGCAGTTCTGGATCAGTGGCTCTGGCTGCTGCCGTTCTGGCTCAAACTTATTGTCCTTATTGCAGTGGGTTTCCCCAAGAAACCAAGTCGGTGTTCATCTGTTGTAGCCTGTTTGACTTGTGCTGATCTCTAGACCTTTCTGGAGGCGGTGGAAAGTGCTGTATGTAGTAATTTTAATGTAACAGTACATTGTCAGTGTGACCAAAAAGAAAAAGTTTTACCACTTTCCTCTGTAAGAGAGGGGCTGCAGCAGCATGATTTCCTGCTGCCTCATCTCCTTGGATACAGAACATAAGGTCCCTTGGATTTGTCTTTTGAGGCTTTGAGAATGTGCTGTCTTTTTCCTGCATTCATCCTTCACTGCTGTCCTCAGTAGCAACTACTTAATTGTGCAGATTCATTCATCCTGTGGTTCATATTGCCCCAGCTGTGCTATTTGTTATCAGCTGTGGTTGTGGTTATTCAAGGATGATCTCTTTTTAGGCACTATTAATGAACAATACTGTTTGGTAATACTGTCTAATTTCTTGTATATGTGGGTGTAAATGTTGGTGAGCAGGCCCTGAGCTGAGTTTCTTTTTACTATTTGGATGAGCTCTAGACAGAGAGGGACCTAAGGCAGGTTTTCTGTGAATAATGTTCACAAGTACTTAGAAAATTAGTTTTACAACCAATGTAAGACTGTGCTGTCTACTAAGGGTAGTTCTCTTCCTTTCTGTCTCCTGTGTACCTACTAGATGTGCAGCCTTTTGTTAAATGGATCCAGGCTGCTTATCTGTATGAGAACAGTGGGGAAAAGAAAGAAATGTGGATCAGCAAGTTGATATGGCTCTTTGCATAGGTTAATGAGTGTTAGAGCTGGTGGCATCAGGACACATGGTTGGGGACAAGGAGAATGAATATCTGATTAACCTTTTGAGAGGCAGTGTAGATTTAGTGTCTTGAGTTAGTGCCATCACACCTCTTAATAGTGGAGGATGTGGGGAAAGGGGAGCAGGGAAGGAAATAGATATCAGATAAACAGGTTCACACTGTATGAAGAGCTGGGTTGGTGAGCAGAGACATCTTAAAAGATCCTTGCAAGAAACATTGTATTTAAAACTAGATACTTTCCTTGGTATAGCTCAACAAACGGCTGCCAGGTAATTGTGGAGTCTAGGACTCCACAGATGAGATCCTGGTGCTATTTTTCTGGGGAGGAGTGTTAAACAAGAAGCTGAATTGCTTATGCGGTGTCTGAAAGATTGAAAAACTCAAGATCAGAGACAGGAAATTAAGCCACAATTTGTGAGCTATAAGGTATAGATACATATGGCACTTTTACAGGTGTTGTGGTTTTAGGTTATATTCTTTTTCTTGTTCACAAAAAAACATCTGTTACTTGTTTACTTTCAACAAGGAAACTATATAAAGGATGAGTGTGAGATACTGTTCTGTTTATTGCTGCTGAATTGTCTGTAGGCAGCAACTAGCATCCTTTGCTAGCTATTTGAAACCAACTACTCCCCCAAACCCTTAATGTGCCTTATTTATTGTAGAGGAAGAATGGTAATCAGTGTCTGACTAGTTGGTGCAAGGTAATAGGTGTACTGAGTGGTGACTTGGATTTATAGAAATGCATGTATTCTGTTTAGCTACAGTACCTCCTGTTTTCTGCCTCTGTCTTGCTGTGCTAATTGGGCAAGGCTCCAAGTTTCATTCCTGGACTTTAATTGGATATATAGCATTACATGAATTCTCACAGTCCCTTTGTAGCTGGTGTTTAATGTCAGCTCACCTGTTGACCTGTAATGTTACTGGCCTTGTAAAGTAGGGTGCTGACAGTTCTGAAAGTGAAATTGTTTTTAATGTGGCTTAGCTGTTGGCAAATTTGTGACAGCATAACATCTCCCTTGTCTGCTTTTTGTAGCAAAGGAGCATCCCTGTCCAGGAAGTGTATCTCCAAGACTGATCTCTTGTAATTTTGTTCACATATGTTTTATTCCATGTGTAGCTTCCTGAAGCTTTAGAATGAATCTGAGAAGCAGCTATAGATTCAGAGTGGCACTGATGGTACCTGTCTGGGGCAGTGAGTGATAGTGCTGTGGAAGAGGGGACTGGGGGAAAAAAAGGGGGGTAGGACACAGTTCTTTACTTCTTTTCTTCCACATGAGTACTCCGAGCTGCCTGACTAAAGTTGTGATGTACTCTTCCTTTTTCATCTTCAAGGACCCTTTTTTTGCAGTAATAAAGAAATCTTAGTCTAGACTAATGCCTGACCTAGAAAGCCTGTTGAAAAACCATGAATTTGTTTTGTTTGTATCCCTTTGCCTCTGCAATGTCTTTGTAATCTTAGGTTATAATAGAGTGTCCCTTAGCTCTCCTGCTGCATACAGCTGTCAGTGCAGTGAAGTGCAGTTGGTTTGTTTTGTTGCATCAAAACAGGTGTGACCAGGTGATCTTCCAGCTCTTGTTAGGTGGCCCTTTTTTGACAGATTCTTATCTAAGTATACTACTGACATTTTCTCAAAAGTCAGGTGACCTTCCTTAGCACAGATATTATACGTTATTTCTTTATTTACCTTGGCGGTAGTTGCCTCCTGAGAGCAACAACAATAAAAAGACAGTTTAAAATTTCTGCTGTTGAGTGTCTTTGTCATATGGTCCCATATGAAGTATTACTTTCCAGATGTGGGCAACTGAATTCTTGTTATTTGGACTCCTCCTTTCTAATGCTCTGTCATCATGCTGAATGGAGGTCATCCTAAAGAATGTTAAAAGGCTTCCGATAAGTTTTGTTCGTGTGAATGTCTAGTGGCTAATTAATGAATATCTGTATACCTTGGTATTGACTTGGGAATGTTTTTGGTTTTGTCTTTTTTTGTTTTTACTAATATGTATATATAAAAATCTGTGGGTAGCTCTGGTCCTGTTTCTCTGCATGTATGCTTATAAGGGGGCAGGCCCATGTGGGTGGTGAAGATGCCAGTTTGGTGACTACAAGAGAGCTCTTCTGAGTTGTATCCAGACCTTGGGTGGAGGCCCTACATCAAACTGGTGTTCTATGCATTAAGCAAGAAGCCAGGGGAGCTTAGCACTTGTGTGCATGGTGCAATTTCTTTTTAAAAACTTTTAAATAGATATTTGTCTGTTCTTGGATGATGCTTTGAAAGTAATATTAGTCAAATATTGGGGTTTGGTTTCTTATGATACTCCCTGCAAAAGTTTTCCCATGCCCTCGTTAATTCCTTACTGTACCACGTTGTAAGAGTAGAAGAAAAACATCTTTGAGTAACTGAACACATGTTAATCATAAGTCTCTCCAGCAGCCATAAGTTGGTATTAAAAAGTTTGTGGAAGGAGCAGCGCTGTGGTCTTTCGTGTTTTGGACTCTAGCAATTGCCTGGTGCTTCTCCCTGAGACTGAGAGTGGGAGCTAGGGGCCCGTATAAATGTGAGTTGTGCTCTGGTCCAGGCACTGCGTTGCAGAGGGAGGAGATGAGCTGACTTGCAGGATCAGGAAGGACAAACAGACTGACAGGCTCTTTGCAGAGAAGCTGCAAAGCCAACAGATTTGTGTAAGACAATGCTTGAGGAAGTGGAGGATAGACAACTTCAGTCCAGGGGAGGCTTTGTCTCCTGCCACTAGGCCATGTGGTGTTGGATGCCATAGACCTGATCATGAATAACAAGCAGATAAAGTCAGCTCTAAAAACCTGGAGGAAATGTCATCATTCCAAGATGCTAGTACATATGTGGGATGGAGTGAAAACAGTTGGAGTCCTCTTGAATGTGTGGAGAATGATTTCTTGACACAAATGATTGAGTTAACTAGATGAGATGCTGTGCTGGACCTCTTACAAAGAGGAAGGAGGTAGGTAATCAGGGATGTGAAGCCTGAGACTACTCTGAAATGTTTAGATTTAGATTTCCAAGAGGAGTAAGACAAACAGCGGAACTGCAAATATGGACTTTGGAAGTGCAATTTTTTTTTTCCCAAGCCAAGGATTTGCTTGCCAGGGTGTCATGAAAGGCTGCTTTGGAAGTCAAAGTGGCTCAGGAGAGCTTGTTTATACTCAGTATAGTCTTCTCCAAGCAGAGGAACTTGGGCAGAATTCAAATGTATAGAGCAGATGAAGGCACGGGTAGGTTTCTTGGAGATGGAGTGTGCAGGGGCATAATTAGGGAAACCAAAGCTCTGCTGGTGTTGACTATATATTGAGGTGTATAAAGGGACAGGAGGAAGTTTTTGCATAGTAGCTGGATTTGTGAGGTAGTCAAGTAAACTACTAAGTGATTGAAAAATTTGATCAGCTCTTAGAGATCCTGTCCAGCTGTAATTGTTGTTCAGTTTTGTTTATTGCTTTTTTAAAAAGCTCACAAGGTGGAAGAAGAAATTGCAAAGCAGAGCAGACTAAGTTTATTTGTATTATGTTGACAAATGGGCAAATACATGATTGATTAATCAATAGTCCTTGGTTATGCAATGTAAAAGATGCTATCTCTTTGACCATTTATTGCATCATATTTGATGAGAAAAGGAAGCCTCTTCACAGATAACTTAAAAGCTTATTATGGAAGTATGACCTGTGTTTATTTATTTATTTATTTACCTGGGGGATGGTTTTTTTAAATGGCTTGTCACCCATAGCAGAACTATCAGGTTCAGCTTTGGGGAAGCTTTCTTCAGTGAAGATTTTCAGTGGCATAAGAAAATTACCAAAACACTGATGTGATTCTGAGAAGGTATAAAAAGGTAATAATAGAAGTACATAAAAGCTTCCACTTGTATCTTAATTTTAATAAAAGTTGAGTGTAAAATTTCAAGAATAATATCCAAGGAAGTTTAATAACCCATGTTTATGACAAACTTTCATATATAATTGTGCTGATCTTATGGTTAATGTTTTTTAGTTTTGTATATAGTGCTTTAGCTGTTTGAAAGCTCTTCAGTTCAACTTTTCGGAGATGGTTTTGTTCCAACATGCACAGCTGTTATGCTTAACTAGCACTTATGGATGCTGCTGCTGGTTTTAACTATTGGAACTGTCAGTCCCCTAGAAATGCTCCTGAACCCAAGAAAAAGTAAATTTACTGTCCCTGGTTCAGATTTTTTTTTCCTTAAAGGCTTTTCCTGAATATAACAAAGGTGGTTGTATTGCCTGGCTTATGTTTGTGCTCTATGGAGGTGAGAAACTGTACCTGGAATGTGTTGGAGACTAACATTGGGAAAAAAAAAAGCTTAAAACAAACCCAGGGAGAGAGCAGGCAGCAAGGAGAAAAAATGCTGTGATAACAAGTTTTAGGTACTGTGACACTTCTGTAGCATTAGGGCTTTGGCAGGTCTGCTGTCTGGTGCAGTGAAGGCTTGGTGCTGGAAGCCTGCCCAGCTTGGCCTGCCTGTTGGCATCTTTGTAGGTTACTCACTTGTGCTGTGAGAAAGGATCCCCAGCGCCTTTGAGTGTGGATGACTTAGTACTGCTTGCTTGTATGTGTTTAGCAGCTGCAAACCTTGTGTATGTGGGAGGGAAGGGACTGTGGTTGAGGAGCTGCCTTTGAGTGCTATTGCCTGATAAAATCAGACCCTGGGTTTTGTGAACCTTCCTTTTTGTAGAAGAGAGTGAAATGTAGAATGGTCGAGCTTGGGCAGCCTCACTGCCTGCCTCAGTGACTGGCTGTGGGGATTTGGAAACCCATTGCTGTTCTGTTGTTTTTCTCGTACACTTTCAGCAAGATCCTGCTTTGCTTGCTCCTAAATTTTAGGTAGATTGAAGCTTTACTATTTATGTGTTTGCTTGTGTTGTTTACCTTGTTAAGCATTGCAAAATTTTTGAGAATTGTGGAAAGCACTGTTACTTCTCTTGCACTTTTAGTTTGAGAAGCCATTTTTTAATGTTGGTTGTAATACTTGATAAATTCAGGAATTGGTGATTCTCTATGCAGTAATTAAATGAGGAATTCAAAGCTTTATTTTTACAAGACTAGTGCTAGTAAGGATTTTGCTACTGGATTTTATGGTTTTAATGTTCTTTCATGTTTTTTAGATGCTAGCTTTTATTTGATAAGAGTATGTAGAGGGTCTGTAGCTACCTCAAATAGATTACCGTTCTTTGTAAATACGAAGTTATGACTAATGTGAGAGTGACTTTAGATGTGATTGATGAGTTTTTTTGTTAATAACCTGAATTTGAAAAGCAAATGTAATTTTTATTTTTCTTGTGATAGCTAGTTAAAATGTAATTTGTATTTGATTTCTACTTGTTGAATAATTCGAAGATTTTTTTAGTATCATTCTTGATTATGGGTTGAACGGAGCCTGAAGTTTTGTCATGTGTTTCTTGTTCAGTGTCTGTAGAGCTCAGAACTGGCGGATAAACTTAGATTGTGAACTCTGCAGTACTTACAGTTGTTGACAGCAGTTTCCCATTTACTCTTTTCTTTTTTCCTTTAGAGGAAATTTGGTAAATCTGCTGCAAGTTAGCTTCAATAACTTAAGAGAAAGGTGTAGGTTTTTTGTCTTAATGTCTAACTCAGTATTTGTCAGATAATAAAATTTGCTTCTGTGCCAGTTTTTTTGCTTTTTTGTGCAGAGAATTTTCTTTTCCAATTTAACTAACAAAAACTATAATGTGTGTTTTCTGTCAATTAGTTCTGAAAGCTAATTTTTTAAATCAGGCTGCTGAGATTTGAGAAGTGACACCACCGCGTTAAGACTTTTTTTCGTAAACCTCTAACATAAAGAAGCCCATCAGCTGAACTAAAGCATAGAATTAGTATTACAATTTCCTACCCTCAGATTTCTTTGAGTAAAGCTAACAAATTAACTTTTGTAAATTCATTTTGTGGGCAGGCATGAATGCCTGTGCATTCTCTGCTCCAGTATTCTTTCTGCAGAAGAAATTTGTTTATGCCTTCAAGCAGTTAAGCCAACAGTAGCCTTCTCACAGTACAAATAGACCACATGCTCTTTAAGAAACCAGAGGTGTGGTAAGTCTGGGATGAAGGTGGCTGTTTGCTTTGAAGTTGAAATGAAAATTTAACATACTTATGTGTGAATTTCATAATGGAATGACACTTGTAAATTTTTTTCAACTTCTAAGCTTGTTTGGAGTGATACTTCCAATTTTGTTGCTATTATATTTGTTCTCTCCCTGACAGCTCTTCTCTAAAGATAGGAAGGAAAGCACTGATGTTGCATTCAGTGGAAAAAGGTTCTGGTTTTGCTCATAATTTTGTCCTGCTTTATGTGCTAGAGTGAAGATGTTATGTTTTATTTTCAGACTCTCTGGTTCTTTAGGGGAAAATGCTTCAAATTCCGTTGTTCAAGTGTGTAGTGGTTAACACTTCTTAGACAAGTTGCTGTAGAATCTATCGTACTTAGACTGTTTGGTAGGGTTGGTAAGGTATGTTCGATAAGCCAAAGAGGTGAGGGGTGTGGGTCATAGATTTGAGAGGGAGAAATCTGTGTGCATATGTGGACTACAAACTGGCTTTTATTAGGGAGACTAATTTGACAGGAAGCTTGTGAAGAGCTCTTGGGTTTTGAACTTTGTTAGTGGTCCACACTTGATTTGAAAAGTAGACTCTGAATGGTGTATGTCTCAGGTATATAGTGCATCCACACCTAAATGACTTCATTCAGCGTTTTTCTGTTATATTTGCATTTACATATATTTTAGAACACTTAGAACATTTGAAGGAGAAACCTCTGAGGTTCTCATTGAAAAATGTTATGTTAACATTGTCTGAACAGGAGCCTGTAAGTTGCTGCCCATCCTGTGTAGTCCCACAGGGGGAGAGTACTTTGAAATGGGACAAGGGTTTCATTGTGAGCCTGTGATCATATTTCAAACAGTCTGGGGCAGCGGAGGTGCGAGGAAGTGTGTGTGAGGGTTCCTGCCAAGTTCAGGCACAGTCGTGTGGGCAGGCAGTTGCTGGATGCAGAACCAGTGTGCCTGCAGCAGCAGTACCATCCATACCTGCAAGAGAGCGCCCTGCTGCTCTGGCTTGCGTTGAATCTTTAAAGTGTCTTCAGCCAGAATACTGCGGGATGGCAGAACGTGCATCTTTGTACTTTCTTTGTTCTTCTGCTGTCTGCTCTTTGTTTTTTCTACAGTGTTCTTAATTTTTGGTCCTTAGTTTTGGCTGTATTTTTTCTCCTCGACAATACCTAGCACAAGCACACATGATTGAGGAATTTCCTCTCACTTTCCCCCCATATTCTTTCAGTATTGTGTTCTTTTCTCCTTCATCTGTTGCATAAGTGGTGCACCATACATTGAAGAATATGATCAGACGTTGTGTGCAAGTTTAGTGATGGTATGTGATTATCTCAGGCAAGAAAACAGTATATTACAGACCTAGGAGATGATGGTGTTGTTCACTCCTTAGCATCCAGAATAACTCTTAGATTCTGTGCTAGATAGCAAGCTCTGGACTTTACCATTAGGGATTGGTTTAGTTGTGTATGTAATTGGACTGAGAGAGATGGAAAGATGATACTATTTTGGAAGTAGGGAAAGATGTAATATTTTCTGAGAAAGCAGCTACTACTAAGTTCTTATTTTGCTTCTTGACTGATCACCCCACCCCCCATCAGCTATTTACTGAAGCAAGAACATTGTCTTTACTTGTATCTGCTTTCCCTCGTGGAAAGTGAACTTTGCGTATGTCAATGAGTTTCAAAGCTAGCATTTCTTCTTTCAGAGCTCTGAATAAATTTATATTGTTTCAGCAGGAAGGATGCTTAAATTGTGAAACTGAACTTTGGAACTTTAGGTAGGTTGATTAATTTTCTTCTTAAATTAAGGAAATTTACCTGTCCTTCTCCTCCCCTCCAAAGAATATAGGTTTTTTTTTTCTTCGCTTGAACCCTTGAGATGAATTTCCTTGCTTTCAGCATGTCCTTTTCTGCCAGCCTATATACACATGGTAAAATAGATGAATATTTGACATTTACCATGTTAAAACAAAAAGCCAACAAAATTCATGAAAATCTCTGAGAGCTGCATCTTATCCAGGTGGCCTGCTGTTTGAAATATGACTCCTGGTGTGTATTGTACTCTTAGCCCTAGGATTCAGTAATGAGATTGAGTGGTATCTTGCGTGAGCACTTCTGGGTGATTGACAGTGAGGTGATGTGAATCATCATTTATCAGGATATTATCATGCCTACCCTTGATAATTTCTCCCTGCTGTCTGGGGAGGTAGTGAAGACAGATAGGACTTTGTGATGTCAAAGTAATTAGTGTGTGTTGGTTTCCAGCTGAACAAACTGGAAACTAATGATCAGGTAAATGAAGATGAAGTGCATTAGTGTAAGGATGAAGGTGCAAGGACCTTGGGGAAGAGCTTATCAAAATTTCATGGGGGTTATTTGAATATCTTACAATTTATGCAGTTGCAAGCAATATTTTTAAAGTACTAAAGGATACTTCTGCAACAGTCTATTTACATGTCCTTTGTTGATATCTCCTCTAGTAAGCGGGTCAGCAGTAGGGTTAAGGACATTAGGCTCTCTCCTGTACGGACTGAGAACTCCTTATGATTTTCATAAAATCTAAATAGCCGACTTCTAGCTAATGGCAGCTATTTTGAGTTAAATGTTAAGGAATTTCAGCATACACTGAAACTGTTAGGTTTTCCAGTGACTCTTCCTGTGTTAAAGTGGGGAGATTACTGTCATTTGGCTTTTTTGTATTTGACCCATGACTGGATCTGTTATAGTATTAAAATATTTTAATGTTGCTTGGTACATCTGTAAATATCTTTAAGAATGGGGACTTCACTACATAATCTGTGCTACTGCAACAGGCTTTTAACAGGCATGGTAGTTTCTTGGTACAAGTTCTGAAAATTTTATGGATGCATTATTAGTGAAATATTTTTATAACCTGAAAAAACTTTGTGTAGGTGTGTACAGCTATGCCAGTATTTCAAATAATGCTTAATGCACAAGACGGGCTGAATATAATTGCTATATCAGTGACAAGTGATCTGAGTTAATTTTATCACATGTGATTAGATATTGCTAATTGTAATTAACTGATTGAAAAGCTATCTGTTTTACATGCTTGCTTTTCAATTATTAAAATGGTAATTTACTCATTGCCATTTATCAGTAAACTTGTAATATGCCAGTTTCCCAGGTACCTCGAAGAATAACATGCTTGTGACAGCAAAGTTTTGTAATTAAAGCCTCATGGCAAAATTATTCTTTTGGCTAATTTTTATGTACACGGATTTCTTCTTTTTATTTTAGTTGCTTCTTTGGTGGAAGTGAGTGGGCTAGAATCTCTGGCAGGAATTTGTCCGTATTAATATGGCTCATCAGAGACATTATATTTAATTGGAGAGCCTGCGGTATAGTCGCAGGAGGCAGAAGGGAATTATTTAGCATTAGCAATGGCTCGTCTGGGAGTTGTGCACTAATCAAGGAGCTTGTGTGTTAACTGGAGGGATGATGGGAGTTATGACGATTATGACATGTGAGCACATGTCTGAATGAGAACTGGACAGGCAATGAGTTAATCAAGAAATATATTAAATGGCTCCCATGCTGCTTCATTATTACTCTGTAGAGTGTCTGTCAGATTGTGTACTTTAACAGAAAATAAAATGGAATCCAACAAATGGATGTTTTTGCAGGTAAAGTTAATACCAAGTTTTTAAACCAAGAACCTCATCCCTGCACTGTTTTTGAAGTGAATGTGTGCTTTTAAGTGCTGTGGTGAAAAAGAGGAAGTGAATGCTTGGCCTGCAAAATGCATTTAAACATGTGCCACTCCAATCTGCAAGATTTTGTATTTTGTCAAATGCTTGTTTTCAGTAAATACGACTAATTTCCCACTTTCAACTAGATGGTTTTAACATCTTTAAGCTTTTACATAATTAATAGCTTGCTGGAATATAAAATTTATTGTTAGCAACTCATCTTCAAGGAAATAAAAATGATAATATTTTTCACTATCAGGATGCTCCAAACCTTGTAAAGTAAAGAAACCAAACACAGAACCCTTTAACTGTAGTGCTTGGGCTATTTATATGCCAGGTGGACACATTCTGTGCTCAGCATGGTTAGAGGCATCCATTTCCTATCCATCGTGAAATTATCAGTTATGCTGGGAAAATGCGTGTTTAGAGGAAATGGAATTAATAAATTGAGCCCACCTTAAAAAAAGTTAAACCAACTGAATTATATTGGTAGGCAAATTTATCCCAGACCTACTGGACAGGTGAACATGTGCACTTTTCCTGCTATTGTAAGCACTGCCAGATTTAATACAACTTTCTATCAAACTATAACCTTCATGTATTAGCTTAATTAAAGCAGTATCATGGATACTACCTAAAGTGTTAACCTGTAGGAGGTTGTTATTGAAAGCCATTATCTGCGGAGTCAGTATTAGTGGTCAGCAGCAGCAGAAGTAAAACTGCAAGAAAGACCCTCCCTTGGGTGCTGTGAGCTCAGCAGGTTAAACTGTCAAAGCTTCTTAAAGGATGGATAGTTAAACCCCCCGGAGTTAAAGGTAAACCAATCATTTGCTGTCAGCAGGAAATATGACTTTATTTAGCAGGTTAGTTGGGGAAAAAACCCAAACCTAAAGGCTAACAGGAAAGAGGATTTAGAAGGAACCATTCTGTAAGAGCGTGTTGCTGTGCTATGTAGATTCCATGCAACTTGGAAAGATTTTTTTTTTTTCAGTTCCAGGGGTTTTTGAAATAGGAATTTATTTATATAGATGTTTACTCCAGTTACTTCATACATAAGGTTGAGTTAATTTATTAAACCTGTGAATATTGTCTATAGGCTGTGATGAATGCAAAAGTTTGTGCCTCTTAAATGGAAACAGTTGTCGCCTTGCAGAAACGTGTTTTCTTTCCTTTGGTGTTGTGCGAGTGTTGTCTGTATAGAATGTAACTATCTCTTTTTACCATATGAAATATATTTAGCATTGACCAAGGGTGCTCTATTGAAGATCTGAATATGTTTTTGTAGAATTTGTATGTATAGGCTGCATGTATTTATGGTAGTGTAATTCAGCTGTTCTGATAGTGGTACTTCTCATTTTGTCTAGTTTTTACTTAATCTTCAAAGGTGAAGATCTGGAGTATTTGTCTTAGCACTTCTTAAATTCTTGCCTCAAAAAAGAGAATCCCAGAAGTGATGGCTTATTATAGAAGGATGGGAAGTAGGTGCAGGGGGAGCACTTTGCTTTCATTCCGTTCATTGGAACAAGATCTGTGCTTGGGTGGGGAGAACTTTGTAGTGTCCTGCAAAGAATGCTCTTTTATATACCAAGACCTGTTTCCTCAATACATGCACTATTTTTAGACGGAATCTGCTTGATATGCTGAAATAATACTGTCTAAGATTAATGGGATGCAATGGAGGCTAAGATTCTGCTCACTATCCCTGAGTTAACTTAAGATGGAAAAGTGTGTATCATAGGAAATAAGCTAGGAGGTGGAAACATTGTTAGGGAAAATACTCAATAGCCTAAAACCCCCCCAAGCAAATAAAAGATTTTTCTGGAGTTACGCTAAAATAAAATTTTTACAATTTGAGTTGTAGCTATGGCAGAACTCTGAGGGCTGTAAGGAAAGAAAAGTTGAAAATATTTTTGTTAGATGATCTGGAAAAGGGTGGGACCACATAAAGTCTGGCATCTGCACCCATGAATGAATTGTCCAGTGTTGGTAGTAACTGTGTGAAAATTGTATTTGGATAGTGCAGGTTTCCTTGTCTATTCCTGCCTGTTTGTTGTGCTGTACACAGTCCTTACAGACTTGATGAGCTGGCTGCTTGTCTGTGCAGTCATTTTCAGGAGCACTTGGTGCTTTTTCTCCTTTGCATTGTTTTTATAGACTTCGTCTTGGCATCTGCATCTTGAAATATGAAAGCTGACTTGTCTTTCAAAAGAAGACTTTTGAGGGTAGAAAACTTAGGATGGGTTTTCTATATAGGACTATTCAAAGTTGTGCTATAATTAATAATTATAATACACCGGCAGAGAAGTAATTTTCTTGTAAAATGAACTATTTTATTTAAGAACTAAGCAAAGAATCATTTTAAAGAAATCTAAATGTTCACATTAGTAGAATTTTGAAGGAAAAATGCCCTACTTTTGTAAATATTATGTAATAACATACTATTAAGTACAAATATTTTGTAAGGCATTATTAAGTATTTCATCCCTCATAAAAGCATGAGGTTATGCTGGCCATGATGGTAATGTTGAGGTTTTATGATGTAACTTTTGTATATTAGAGGTACTGCTTGAATACTTAGCCTTAGTGGAAAAACCCCTCTCACTGGGTACCTAGAAATGATTAAGGGCTATGTGTATGTATATATAAACATACATACATGTGCATTTATATTTTCTATTGAACATATATGTATGGCATAGACATGAGGGAAATCTGTGTTTTAAAAAACCTGCTCTGGGATTTTGTCATCTTTAAAATATTCTGCATTCACTCACAAACTGTTTTTTCTGGTATTTTCTTTGGATTATTTGACATTGTAGAACTTGTTTTATATTATGACTAAATTTCTCTAAGTGTAAACTACTTGTGAAAGGAGTGTTTGGGCTCTCCTACCCCCTCTCATTCGTTCACTGTATGGGATCTGATGGTCATGTGGCTGAGAGATGTTTTAACTTGCTGATCTGACAGAAGGTTAATTTCCCCTCCCCTTAGATTACTTTTCCACTGTGTCTGTTCAGTTCATTGATCTGTCTCAGCAGCACTGTAATTGCTAGAGCTGAGTGTGGAGGAGAGTTTAGGGGTGGGCTCATCCTTTGAGTGGCATTTTGTATATGCCTAAAGTGAGGCTTGTTGTGAAACTTAATGCAAGTCTCATTTTGGGCCTGAAGTTAGCCCACTTTGGGAAGAATATAATTCACTGTAGGTCCGCATCTTGCGTTTGTGATTTAAAAAAAAATTTCAGTCTTCCAACTACTGATCCAGAATATGTTAAATTTAGTTGATGTCCATTTTTCTCTTTTTGCCTTTCTTTTAAATACTGTTGTGTAGCTGAAATGCCGGGTAGCTGCGAATTCACCTTGCTGTTGCTGTGAGCTATTCTCTCAACACTAGAACTGGTTTTAGGAGTCCCTGATCTTTGGATGCTGGAAGTAACTTCTGCAGTCCATCCATCTGTAGACATCTGAATGGCTGTGTACTGTGTTCATCCATCTGAAAGGGGAACTCTATCTGAATTAAAGCTGAAAATGCTGAATAGGAGCGTGTTACCACTGCATGCTATGTGTTGCTTTGTACTGTGGCTGAGTTTAACCTACTTTTTCTGAATCCCAAGTGTCTTTTGGGATATGTAGCTTAATTAAGAACTAAATCTCTACTGTATGGAGTTCTGTAGTTGACTGCCCTTCCTAGCATGGGATCCTGTTTCTTAGACCTGCCTAACTACCAGCTTTCCCATCTCCTACATGTCTTAACCCCTTTAGAAAGCAAACAAAGAAGCATGCATCAAATGCATTCTTCAGTAGAGCTTGTTTTTGGGAGAGGCAGGAAAAAGAAACAGCATGAGAAAGATCTGTCCTATTGCTTTGCTAATGTGCTTAGAAGCTGAGATTCCATTAGGGACAGGCTGACATGTGGGTGCAGATGTGTTTGAAATGCAGGGAGGCTGCTAAAAACACTGTAGGGCATCACTCTTTTGTTAACATCACAACAAAATTTAATTCTTTTTCTTAAACACCTTAAGTGCAGAATCACCTACACTGCAAAGAAGTAACTTGAGCATCTTCACACAGAACTTAGTGGACTGTTCTAAATAAATATGATGAATCGCTCAATTCCTGCAACAGATGGAGACTCTTTCTTTGGGAAATACATTTAAGTGTCTTCCCAAATTGTTAGTGTATGCTCTGAACTAAAATTGTCCTGTTTGTCCTGGAGACTTGCTCTAGATAATGTATTCCAAAGTAAAAATAGTCTGCAGATATATGAGTGTGGCTGCAAGGTTGCAGACTTGCTTCACAGCACCCCAGACATCAGCTAAGGTTGTGCTGAGTGGCTGGGCTGCCTCTAATCTTCAGCTGAGCAAAGGAACTTGGTAGCTCTCCCACCAAGGGAGACACAAGTGGAAGGAGGCAAGGGGAATGCTTTTCCCTCAAGACTGTTAGTGTGTTTTACTACTGATGCAGTGGCTTGGAGTTAAAGAATGGAACATTCCCGTTTTCCCCTCCTGATTACTCTACCTCTGTTAATCCTTCAGTTCATCCAAAGGTAGATTAGTGAACAAGGTGACTATTGACCTACTTTTTCAGTTATTCTAGAAAGAAAGAGTGATTGTTCCTGATTGGTGTTGAGTAAAACATGTTGGAGGTTGTGATCCAAACTATTTCATTCTGCTAAATTTTCAATAGCAAGCTTGTGTACTAGATCTCAGTTTTGGAGGGTTCAACACAGTAAACACTTGCAATAAAATTCTGATGGAGAAGCCTTCTTTCCCACCATTATTCTAGAAGGTGCTTCACTGAAGCTGTCTGTCAAAGAATAAGCATATAGGAAAATGCTTTCAGGAGCCAAGGCCATTCTGGGACTCTTCTCCTAGAGTCTTATCTGTAATGTCTTCAAGGACTCAGGAGGCAGTTTCGTGCTTGTCCCGCAAGTGTAGCACAGTTTGAGAGTATCACTCTGACAGCTTTAGCGTGGTTTGGTTTTCACAGTAGGAGTGATCAGACTTCTAGGTACAATGGGGAGTCCTGTCCTCTTCATGGTGCAAGTAAAATTGTTTGTCTTTTTAGCAGCAAACAACATTCCAGAGCTTCATCGATTGGAAAAAAGACTTGAAATGTACTTTTTCCTCTTTTAAGGTGACAAAAATAATTTCATGTGTGTAAGTGAGAATGCAAACAGATAAAAATCTTGGTATGTGTTGAAATGTGCTTTCTCTTAGTCTTGGTTAGAAATGCACTCTTCCTTGGTTTATGTTGCTCATCTTTTAGGGATTGTTCAGTTCAACCTGGTTTCATTCATTTTAATCTTAGTTGAAGACTGTGGATTTTTGAGGCCCCTAGTTAGTGGGATTATTTACTGTCTTCATTTTTTGACCAGTTGGCAGACTTGAAGGGCAAGACTGGGAAGCAAAGGGAAGGGTGTTATTTTTTAAAATTTATTTTTTGCAGCTGGTGTCTTCAAACCAGGGATCTAATAGTGCAGATGCTAATGGATGGGCTGTTTTGAGGGTCATTGTAGACTTGGAGGGGAATGTAAGTAAATGCCCTTCACCAAAACACGTTTGAAGGCCGCTGAATAATTGTTTTACATAGTCCTTGCATAACTATTTGTGGGCCATCAAATTAAAAGAGTTTAAAATAGGCTTGCAGAGAGATCTATTTATGTTGACTCTGCAGGTTGATCTGTTCATTTGCATAAATTTTTATTTAGGTTTTTGAAATGCTGAGTAAAATTAAAATGGGATATACAGGATAGTTATGCTATTTATGTCTTTCAGAGTTTTGGTTTTTGTATGTTTTAGACATGTTTCCATTATTTTGTTTTAGGGTTAAATGCTCTAATCATGTGGCAGTATTTCTTTGCAGATAGCACTTTAAAGGCTGTATGAATACTGCATACTATGTGCTCATACTTATTGTACTACTGGTGTGTGTACTTTAGTGTCAAGCTGCTAAAGACAGGTCAGATGAAAGATGTGTTTTTGGCAAAGCAGTAAATTTGAACATTTTAAACATCCGTTTGATTTTTTTTTTTTTTTTTTAAACTCAAGTGTTCCATGCCACAGGCTTTTTGTTCTGTTTTGTCTGTCTCTTTTGGCAATGGTGCTGGCAAGATTTGAGGTGGTTGGGTTTTTTTAGCTACCTTACAAAGGATATACTCATTAGCCCTGTTTTATGGGTTGAGCTAATTGTGATTTGTCTTGCTGAGCGGTATTATGCAGTTTGGGCCAATTAAGTGAATCCACTTACACCAACGGATGTTGTTCCAATGTGTAATATTGATTTGAGCTATAAAAGGAGAATGACTTGTTTGATTAGATTTCTTTGTCTAAACAATGCTCGATCTTATCTAGTGTACCAAACAAAAGTGTTCTCTTCACTGAGGTTGTTTTAATTGCTTCTTAGATTTGGTTTGCACTGTATATGCAGCTATAACAGTTTCCCTATAATATAAATTCTGAAACAGCATAGAAGAATTAGGGGGAAAATGCAGCCTGCAACTCAGTATAACTGTCTCTGCTGCACGAATATCAACTTGTGTTGAGACCTGAGGATGTGTAGGCTGACCTACTCTGAAAAACTGGGACACTGGGGAATCTCAGACATTTACCTCCTCAGAGATGGAGGAAAAGGGGAGTGAGTGTGTGTGTGTATGTGTTAATTAGGCATTTACACTGAAGTAAATTGCATCTGTCACATGATAAGCCTCAGAAACTGCTGAAGTATATAAAATCATCTGTGGAAACTATGCAGATGATATTAAACACTCTATTAGGAAATGCATGTAGATACATTTTTCTTTGTTGGCAAAGTCAGCCTTTACTTTTTGGAGTTAGTAAATGAGAATGATTGTGAAACAAACTGGGGAGAAAAGCACTCTTTTTCATGAACCGGATCCATAAGAAGGAAACAAACTTGAGCTGCTGAATAATTATAATGCTAGGGATCTGTACATTTTCTTGGTGTCTTTGATTGTTTTGTAGGTTGTATATGCACTGAAAGTAAGTGGTTTAGTTCTTTGCCTTAAAATAGTTTGTAATACATTCTATATCCATACTGAGAACTTTTTTATGTTTAAATGTTGAGAGACATGCATATTTAAGTGTAATTTGTTCATAATACAGATTTCAGCTAGTGATCTGCAGCAGCTGAGTGGCTCCTGGAGAAGGTTACCTTGATACTGCTGTGTTAAACAGAACACCTCTAGGAGACGTGTGTATATTTTAAGTAGCGAGTTACTAATTTTGATTTCTTGAAATGATGATTATTTGAAATACATGTTTAATTACAAGGATAATTCAGTAAATTCAGAGTATGGCTACTCAAGAGAGGATGCTGCTGTCAAATGAACACATGTGCTCCTCTCAAAGATAAAGGAGAGCTAACAGTCTAGGTAATTTGGGTATGTCCTAGCTCTGATTCAGTGCAGCCCTTCTAAATTGGGTTATCTGCAAGGCAGATACTGACTATTTTTGTGGTGTTCATATCCAAAACTTTCGGTTATGGATGTATTTGTCTTCTGGAGTATGGTGCTAAGCCCTGGCACCAAACCTGGTTTATAAATCCTCCTGAGATACTGAAACATAATGTAGAAGGATCTCCAAATCCAATTGCTGCTACTGTTATCACCTCTTGCTGCACTCTTCACCCTGAGAGCTGCTGCAGCCTGGAGTGGTGCTTGGAACCAGTCCAGGCCGAAAATGACTGGCAAGTCATCCCTGATGGACTCCTTGCTTTACTTGCCTATTTGCTGGAAAGGTGGTGAAGAAACATGAAGCTGTTGCTGTGTAAGGATCCGGCAGTATTTGCTGATTTAGGTGCCTTGCCATGAAGGTGGCTCCTGGACCTAAACTAGCTCTGTAACCAGTGGCCACTTCTGTGCAGTTTGCTTCTAAATGAATAAGCTGTTGGACTTGAGCTAGTTCTTGTATCTGTATGTAGTCAGGAAGACTTGTGTAATAGAATAACTGTTGTACTTCAAATTATTTCCAGTTGACTTTGTATCTCAATCCAAAAATAGTTACATTGTTTAATAGTATTCATTCTAATGTTGTTCTGCTAAGACTTCCTGTTAAAACCAGAGTTTTATTATTAGTAGCTTATTTCTCATAGATACAGGAGTCTGTGATGAGCTGGTTGGGTGTTTGTGATTGGTTCGGGTTTGGATTTCCAAAGGCGACTGTATTTAGTCTCTAGTTTTTGAATTAGGTTGAGGTTCTATAAAATGAAGATTCAGTAGGTTTTGCTGAATATCTGCTTTTGTTGGTTTTGAAATATTGGCCTTTATGAAATAGACTACTTAAAGTATAAAACTTTTACAGAAATTAAGCTGCTTTTACAATCAGATGTGTTTCTATGATTTCTAGTTGTTTGTATTCTCCAACATAACAAGCCCTTGGTAGCTGCTTGAGATTTATCTCTTGAGGCCCAGGTAGCCCAATATGATTAAAACCTGCAGTATAAACCATTAAGCACTGAGTTTCAACTGTTTTCCAGCCTTTGTTGTTATCCATTCATGCTTGAGATTGCAGGGTCAGTTCAGATATTTATGAAGGAATGGCATTTTTTCAAGAGCCTCCTGGGACTTGCTTCTTTGTTTTTGTTGATATTGGGGTTTTTTGTGAACTAAAACAGAAAAGGGAGAAATTAAACCGCTGAGGTTTTAGCTGTTAGGGGCAGGTTTTGAACACCTAGGATTGTATCATTTAGTTCGAGTACTTAAGCAGTGCTTGAATTTGAAAATCAATATATTTGAAATTTGTAGTGCTTGAGGAACAGGAGTTGCTGGATTTTTTTGACTGTGTGGAACTATTGCATTGAAAGTTGGCTTCTGCAGGGGTAAAGGTTTAGTGAATTACTGTGTCAAGTAGGTGGTACTTGGTAGTCAGCTGAAGTTTGTTGTCATGTAGGCTCAAATGATAGCTTTTGTGTTTGCTAGTAATTACGTTTGTACTATACTAAAAGATCTATGATGTATTTGTGTTACAATATTTGGGATATTCTTCATGAACTACAGTGCATTGTCAAAGAAATCTAAATGCTGAGGGGAATGGTCATTATGAAGTACGAAGTAGCAGACATCCAGTTTATATGTGTGCTGATTTACTCATAATAAAAGTAGATATGAGAATCCCCCTAGATGGAAAAATCTGTCACTGGAACCTGAAAATCTAGAGGTTTTGAACTAGTGGAGGTGGAATGGAGACTTATTTTTTTGAGAGGTTTGCCTGATGCTCTGAGGAGGTGTATCAGGTAATAGGAATGTGATATGGTTACTGATTTGCTGTTGTGTTATACCTGTGTGAGGTATATGAGGGTGTATTCATGGCTGAACTGGCATTGCACTAGAGAAGGCACCAACAACTTGTAGTAAGGTGAACAAGGAGAAATGGATTTACCAGGTTACAGGGTAATGTGGGAAAGGAAGAGTTGAAGCTCCAAAGAGTTGAACAGCAATGAAATATTTCAGAAAGGAGCAGGGTAATGCTGGGGAAAAGTGCACAAGACTATGTATGTATAAAATTAGTTGGTTTGTAGTATCTTCTATGGCTGCTTTTGATACTAGTGGGGCTGTGTTGGTGTCTTAATGTGAGAAGTGGGTGGGTGTGGGGTTTTTGTCTTGATACCTAGAAATAGCTAATGATATTTAGTCCTTTTCTATAAGGAAGCTTTTGGTTTTGTAGAACATACATGCTTAATTAAGCTTAAGCTTGAATGACTGTGTTTAGAAATGTAAACCACATTGGGATTCAGAACAACTTTAAGCATATAAACTGATCCTGAAGATAAAGGGGCGCATGCTGTTTCTTCAACTTAGTGCTGCAGGAAGGATGACACAGGCTAATCTTGATAGCATTTGATCAAAGTAGATTAGTTAGTTGCTGAGGTGTATGTACTAGAAAGGACTAAAACCTGCTGCATGACTCTCTGTGCTAGTGCTTAGGATGTTTTTTGGTTTTGCTCTGTTTATATTGCGAGACCAATGCTGTAGTGATAAAACAAAACAGTTGTGACTTTATAGAAGCAATAGTTGAAATGTGAAATGTGTGGCAATTCCAGGAGGTTATGTGAACTCTCATGTACTTGAGAATATAGCAAACTCAGAAGCTATTTAAGATATGTCTCCAGAAAGAAACATGGAATTAGGTGGCAAGTTAATATGCTTCTTGTTGGTAGGAGTGACTTCTGCTAAGTTCAGAAAAAGTCAATAAAACTGAAGAAAAAATTAAAATGCTTAATAAGTGACTCTCTTCCTTGTGATACATGTTTGTTATATTTACCTGCTACTTATTTATCTTTGTATTGTTCAAAATATTGTCTGACTGTTGCTTGTCAGTGTTTGTAGATGTTTTTTGGTTTTTTCTGGCCTTGTTTCTTCTGGATGAGCTAATAGTGTATCCAGACTACATAACTTCTAACTAGTTTGACAGACTTGACAGCCTTCATACTACTTGCAAATAAAATTCCTTTTCACAAAGAACGAAATTTCTTGTTAGTAAACCAAAAATATTATGCAGAATCACAGAATACTCTGAGTTGGAAGAGACCCACAAGGATTATAGAGTCCAGCTCTTAAGTGAATGACCCATACAGGTATCAAACCTACAACCTTTGTGTTATTTGTGCCATACTCTGATCAACTTGTCTCAGGGTCTTATATTTCTCAAATGTTAATACTAATTTTCTAAAAGAAAGCCATTTTTAAACAATATATTTCCAGTTTCAAATGCTGAAGATTATATCAAATAGTTTTAAAAATTGGCAAGCATTGGGAATGTCAAATTGTCATTCTAAACAAGTCTTACTGACAGCTAATAGTCTTAGACAGTTTAAGCACTGGCATGCTTTCTTAAATACATATTGAAAGGGAGCTTACAAAAAGCAGAACGAGGAAAACTGGTTGTTTGGTTTCATGGTTATATGTGTATCTTACTTCAAAGAAAAGTATTCTGAACTCTGAGAACATGTTAAAGACCAATCTAATTAAACTTTTTAAACTTAAAGATAAGCATTCGTGTGAGATGTAAGAAGCCGTCTAACTTCAAATCTAGCTATTTTATTATTCCTGGTAAAATGTCGGAGATGTTTGTCCCTTTTTTGTTTGGCTAAAAATATTTGGCAAAAGCATATAAATGAGGATACAATGGATTAGAAATCAAATATGAGCCTGCTTAAATAATTCTCAAGATTTTCTGGTTCATGTGTAGTGATATTGAACTCTTTAGTCATAGGCTTTAATTTGTGCATGGTGCTGACCTGATGCTGTGCAGGGACACTCATTGCATCCCTTCATTCAATTCACTCTAATTATCCCCAACTTCCTGGGGAGCCTGCTTAGAACTGGTCATGAATGTTTGTTATTAAGTATTAAGATATTAGACTGCCCTGGTTACAAGTAACAAAGTAGTTTTTAGTCTGAATTTACATATAGATGATCAGTATAGGAAACTGAAATTATATTTGTCGTGATTTTATTTAATCAAATTCGAAATAATGTATTAGAATAATAAAATATTTTGACAGTAACTTAAGCTCGGAGTTAAATGAAATGAGATTTATTGTGCAAGTACTTTTGTGCCAGTGTTGGTAATTTCAGTGTGTATTTTAGAGTGGGTATGGTATGTAAATGATCTTTGACACAGTCAGATTTGTGTGCATGTGACTGGGTGATGGTAATTATTTTTGCTGGGAGCATCTGTTAATGCAGAATTTTGCCTCTTCAGGTTCACGTGAAAATGGCGGATGAATCTGTCTGTGTTGGCCCAGCTCCCACCAGCAAAAGCTACCTCAACATGGATGCCATCATGGAAGTCATTAGGAAAACCAGGGCCCAAGCTGTGAGTCTGAATGTGTCTATCTGCTGCAGCTGTTTCATATATAGAAAGCAGAAATGCCAGAGTTTGTATTTTTTTTTTTAAGGGTGGGGCGGGGGGGAAGTGATTGAATATGCTATTTCAGTTAGTTCATGTCACATGAGTTAAATGTGTCTGAAATCGCTACTGGAAATCAAAGGCTTTGTAGCATCTGGCAGCACTGGTCGCTGATCCTGCAGGTGGCTGCTGGATTCAGCTTTCACACCAGGGAGCAGCTTCAGTTCATTTCCAAATTTGCTGGGGGAAAAAAAATCCCAATTAGTTTTGAGCGCTAACCCTTTATATGCCATAATGGCTTTTTTGATTGTTTTACAAAGTGCATCCAGAAAGGCTTTTGCTTAAACTTCATTTGAATCACTTTCTGTGTTATATAAATGTTACTTGCAGGAAGGTAAGTGGTGCATCCCATAGTTGTTTTTTGTTACGGAATGTTTACAAAATGCACATTAGCTTATTTGTGTAAATGTGGGCAAGTCTGCCTTTCTCCCTCCAAGTTGGCCAGAGATTCAAAGCTTAACAGGAATCAGTATGAAAAACTAATATGTAGTCATGTTCACATTCATAATGTTCTTTGTTCTGTCACTGAAATAAATATATTATTCAGAGCTACTTTATACAGAGCATTTATTAAAATAAAATTGAATGTGTATGTATCAGCAATGCTAACTACCCTTTGACAGTTGGATCAGGACTGTAATTTCTTTCAAACATGATGTTTTGGTACGGTGCCTTCAGGGGCCAAAAACTTTCCATTGAAGAAAACCAGTGTTTTCTTCTCTTTGAGTTTCTGATTGTGAAACCCAGTTACTGGCTCTTTAAAAGAGGTGAATAAAATGGCATATACTTTGTCTGTCAGAGTATATTAGATCTAGAATCTTATGTGAGAAGAAATGAAAACTCTCTCATGCTTCTCTCAAGTAATAAGACTGAATATATATTGGGGTGTGAGTGGCAAACGAGGCACACAGGATGCTTGACTTAGACTAATGAAGAGAGTATATTGTGCTCTCCAGCCAGAGTCACTAGAGGTAGGAGGCTTATGACTGTGGACCTAGGCACCATTATTATCATTAGTGCTGGAAATATTTTGGGGTGAGGAGTACTTTATACTGGTTACTGCGGGGAGTGTGGTTGAGCATATATGGGGAAATCTGCAGTGGAGCTAAAAAGAGCAAAAGGCAAATCACCAAAGGGAATGTCCATTTGCTCTGCAAACAGCTCTATTTGCTCTGCAAACAACCCTGTTCTCCCTAGTTAAGTAAGGAAAGTTTGTTTCAGAAATGGTGGCTCAACAACTTGACTTAGGGCAGAAAAATCAGTGTGTTAAGAGAGTTTCCTAAGGTATTCAAGCTATTTAAATGCTTAGTGATGTACTTTACCATCCCCCCCCGTGTCTGAAAATGTGCTAGCAATTTTGATGTCTGGTTTCAGAACTCAATCAGCTTGAAATTTTTTTTTCCTATCTTCCAAGGTACACCCAGGATATGGATTTCTTTCAGAAAATAAAGAATTTGCAAGGCGTTTGGTGAGTTATTTTTATTTGCTTGGCTGTGACTGATGCACTAGGTGGCACACATTCGTTTCAAGGTATCTGAGGAATCAAGCTACCAACTCAAGGCAGATCTAAAAGATACTTTAACGTAGGAGATTTCAGTATGCTTTCTGTACATGTGGATTTCTTGCATTTTGAGGATGTAATTGCAGCCTGAGTTTTCTTTTGGGAGAAGCCTGTTTGTAAGAACTTTACCCAGGATGTAAAAACCTTTAGGCATTTTCGCTTATGCCTGGACTGTTTATGAGGCTGCTCTGCAAAACTGGGTCACTGAAATGATCTAGGTTAAAAGTATCTGGTTTTAGGTGATCATTTTGGTGATTCGTAGCACAGCTGGTGAACAGCTGTATCAGCAGCCCTGAGAAGGTGCTGAACTGCACTTCAGGATGGGAATAGAAAGCTGTTTAAAAATTGGCTTCTCTGCTGGTGGTATCGTATCGTGGAGCTGCATTCTCTGAAAGAACCAAAGAGTTAAGAGGGTGCTGTTTTCACTTTGTCCAAATTTATAAAAATTATTGTTCAAAACCTCTTTACTTCAGTGGGGTTTTTGTATATCACAAACTGATATATAGTCTGATTTTATTTTTCTTCAAAAGCTTTCATGCAGCTGCTTAAACGTGTGAGCAGTGGTAGGAGGAAGTTACATTCACAATGTTGGAACAAAGTCCTGAGTGGATGCTGTCTGTGTAGTCACTGCAGATTGTGTGTTATTGTGTACTGGTTTTGCTCAGAATAAGGACGAGCACATACTACATTGAAGTTCAAAGTAAAAAGCCATTACAGCTACCAACTTTGTTATGGAGTAAATGAACCATGTAGCTGAAGAAATACCTTGTTTTCCAGGCAGCAAGATAAATCTGTTTCTGCTTTTGAGAATAATTTGAACTTTTTTGATTCAGGGTAAAAAACTTAGATGAAGAATATGATTCTGAAATGGCTGTTCTTTTGTCCTTAGCATTTGTGGAACAGGTCTTCCACATATCTTCCTTGACTATATTCTTTTAGGCTTGAGTTCTAGTTGTAATACAGACCCTTACTATATAGTTGATTATTTGGTGTTAGAGAATACCACCTGCTCACTATGGAAACTATCTGAGTATGAAATCTAAAACTTTCGTACTTCACAGTTGCTGTGTTTTTTTTTTTTTTTTTTTTTTTAAAGCCCCCATACTAAAACAAGTGCAGGTTCTGTGGGATGCTGAATACACCCTCCTCAGTGCTGGTGATGTTAAAGTTGAAAGGAATTCTAAACACTTGGTGTTTGTCAGGATTTACCAAATCTGGGGTGTAATCTCTTACATGTTATTTTCATGCAGTTTAGCACCTTCCTTTTATCACTGTTCTTGTGTATAACTGGTACACTGCTTCGTGTACCAGAGGGTTTTTTTACAGGGAAGATTCCTGGCTTAATTTATAACAAATGCTGTTCTCAGTGGATTAGACCAGCAGGATAACTGGCTTTAGTTGGCAATTCCTGGTTTTTTAGTAACAAAAAGAAATTAATGAAATGGAAGTGCTCACTTATGCTATTTTGCTTTATGTTTTGCTGCTGAACTTGGAAATTTGGTAGTTATTACTGTGCACTGGATGGGCGCATTCTGTGGTGGTGTGGTTATTTGGTAATGTTAGTTACAATATTGGTAATGTGACAGTCTGGAACACTTTTTTTGGCAGGATTAAGCAGAAATGGAGGAAGTACAAACATTCCTATAGATCCTCTCCACCCTCCTATTTTCTCATTTTTCACTCAGATCCTAGAACAGTTTCTGAACAATTTCCTGAAATAATGTGATGACTAAAAACACGTTTGAGTTTTTGGTTGGTGCTGCAGCCTCAAAATAGCTTTAATTATGTTTCAGAAACCTGGTGTGTTCAGTTCTCTAAAAATATAATAAAACAAGGTAATGTGATTTTGCTTTCTGAAATGCACTATTTAAAGTCTCAATTAAGACATAATCATGCTTCCCTTAATGTCAGTGGCTCTAGAAGATCAAACCCCTAGTGAGAACTGGTGAAATGATCTATCTTTTTATCACTAGAGCTGCTTATATTTTTTCAAGACACTCTGATTAATACTGTTAGGAGGAAAACTTGCCTGCTGTTTCTTTTCTCTGTTGAAGAATGTAACTTATGTTGTTAAACTGTTATGAAGTTGCTGAAGATGTTTTTGTTCTGTTTCTTCTCCCTATCCCGTTATTTGCATATGCACTATTTTGTTCTTTTGCACTGAAAGTAGTGATGGAACTTATGAAACTTGGGCTTATTTCCTGGTATGCATCTGTACTTTTAAACCAAACTTCTTAGACTGGGAAACCGGGAAGGATACTAAACTTTCTAAACTTGCCAGTCTATCTGTAAGAGCAGTAATGAGCTCAAAGCAAAGCTTTGTCTTCAGTTAACGCATGGAGGGTCAGTTCACATGTGATCCACTGTGTGTGATTTGAACAAAAGCATGTCTTTTTGTTCTTTATTGTCTGAATGATTCATGGAATAGTATACAGCTGTAGACAGTACTTTTGAAGAATTTGATAGATACTTAGAGTATTGAAAATTGCTGGTCTTTATTTTTTTTTCTTTAGAAACTTAATTTTGTTTTCTCTTAAATTGGGCAAGGGAGACACAAATAAATGATCCTTTGTTTCCAGAACAAAATTTCCAAAAAACAATCAGTGGGTGAATATCTGGCTTGTTGTTCATTGTGATTCAATAAACAAATTGGTGCATTCAGTCCTGTCTTTGTGTATCTATTCTGGTTGCTGTTGTTGGCTGACAGAAGAGAGGTCCATGGCATTTATATTGAGTGAGACTGTCAAAAATTTCATAAATATTAAGGTCAATTTCTTAAAGATTGGTATTTGAACATGGAATCTTTTGATGAGCTTATGATAATACTGATAACATTATTATGTAGAATAACAAAATACGGGTTTATGCAAGTGAATGAATTTCCTTAGAATCAGCAAATAAGCTGGTACTTTTACATGAAAATATATATGCATGCATAAACTAAGTAATTTCTCTCCTTCAAAGAATAATTGCATAATATTCAGTATTGTCATAAATGCTAAGGTGAAGTAAAAATCTGTTACTGCATTTTAAAAAATTGCTAGTATTCTTTGCAAGATGCTATGCAGAATTGCAAGAGCAGTTTGTTTCTTTCCTGCTTTGGAAGAGTTGGCTAGTGACCTCAGTATTTAGGTTAGCTTGCTTAATGTTTCCCATTTTTAAAAATTAATGCAGACCTTTTCTGAGAAGCTCTGTTGCCTCTGTTATCTGAACCAGGTCTTTGGAATTTGGGAAGAAGGAAGGGCCTGAGACTAAGATGAGCCTTTTGGTTGACTGTTAATTGACAGATATGCTTTTCTGAAATTGCTGTTTTTCTTTTCTTGCTTGCAGACCTCCAGAGCAGCTGTTTTGGTGGGGGGATGGGAGTGCTGAGTCAGGTCTCTTAACACGCTGAATAGTTTGGGAGGATTGGCCCACAGTCCCAGTGACTGTGTTTCTTTTTTTTTTTTTTTAATCTGGATGAGGGAGGAAATGGGGGAGAAAAGAGTGAGAAGAAAGCGAGTGTGTGATTGGGTTGCGCAGTCATTATTCCAGAGTCAGTGCTGTTGCTTGTTGTTAGCAGCAAGTAGGAGTCTCACTCCTGCAGTTGAGGTTATGTATGCTCTAGCTTCCTGGTAATGATTATAGACTTAGACCTTGATGCATGATGGCTCTGTTACAGCTTGTCATAATGGGATTGGTTGCCTTTTTAATTTAAAGAAACACAAATGAACTTCCATTTTACTGACTGCCATGAAAGTCCCTTGAGATGCTACTGTTACAAACAAAACAATTAAAAAAAACAGCTAAATTTTTCCTTTGCAAGCCTAGTATAAAATATACCAGTTTGCAAGATTATAAATCTTGAGAATGTTTTGGTGTCTTTTATGTATGTGATAGTTTGTGCTTTCATAAAAGGTCATGGATTGTGGTGTATTTTCTCCAAGAAAATGATTTAATACGTGCATAAAATCATCTCAACATGATAGTGGTTAAAGTTACAAATGCAACCTTTATGTGGAATATTCTTTTCTGAATGCAGCCTTGACAATATTCTGATGTTCTGTTTCTTGATGCAAAAATAGCCAGCCACTATCTCCTGCCAAAATCCACTCCTTGCAATAGAAGCCATAAACATGGTAAGACAAAAGCATTCAATTTTGATTGATTTTGAAAGATATGAACGTTTTAGGAGTTCCTAGTGGAACCTGGTTGTATACATCTTTTGTGCCTTTTTAGCAGCTACTGTTTGACATGACTCCGGGGAGAACAAAGCAGCCAGTGCTATTTCTCTTTACCTTTGAAGCTAGATTAACATTCTTGGTGGAATTAAAAATCTCAACAATGTATTGTCTGAAATAAATGGGCAAACAATGTATATGGAAATGGTTGATCGCATGTTTGTAAATGGCTGCTAAGTTTGAGAAGGAAAAGGTAAACCAAAGAACAACTTGTCACCTTCTAGAGCTTTGTGCAGCTGGATCTGCTGACATATGCACAGCTAATTTCAGGATTCTCACCGTTTAAAATTTAAACTCTTACTGGTAGGAGTGTTTCTTTACCACTGTTGTGCATAGCTTTGTTATTTGTAAGCAAATTGTGAAGTTCCTTTATCATGATTCAGTGCATGTTACATTTTTGAGAAACATTTGGTATGATTCTCATGCTGTTCCCACATGCATTAGCTTTTTACCTGACAACTCTTGTGACTGATTTACAGTTGTGCTTCCCAGACTGGGAAAAGGTGGTCAAAAAAAGGCAGTGTGAAAGCTGGTATCAAGAAGCTGCTTATGGCAGAGATTGTCTCTGCTGTATTCTCTCATATTCTCTCATATTGTCTCTGCCAGATTCTCTTCAAGGATAGGGGAAGACAGAGCTTTTAATGTGTGTTTTATACACTATGCCTTGCAGGCCAGAGTTTCATTACCTACCAAAGCCAGCAGTGTGTCTGCTGCCACTGCCTGTGGTGGCTTAAGGTGCTTTGTCTGTTGGAGACTGGGGGTTTTGTCTGTACAGGGTAATAAAGGTTAGGCAATGTACTGGCCTAAGTGAACAGGTCACCACTTTGCTGCCCAGAAGAGCTCTGCCTGTGAGCCTATAATTTTGATGCTTATTTTGTTCTGAGGCAAAATGCTTCTGAGTGTTACTTGCATTCTTGTATTTAATTCTGAGTAAACTCTTTTTCATAGAAAAAAAAAATCTAAATCTGCTGTATCAGGCTGGGTGCAATCCGTGGGAGGGACAAATAGTGTGTGTGTTAAATCATGGGCAGTGTTTGTCAGACATTACTAGTCCATATGAGCTAGAAAAATGCAATTGAGTCATCTGAACTGTCTGCTTAGCACTTACTAGTGTGGAAGTAGGAAGGCTGTGTTAGTCCTTTACTGTAGACAACTTCAAATACATTTGCTAAAAGCCTTTGATGGCTTTATTACGTCATCAGTGTCCTGTTTAAGATTTCTATGCTGCCGAACAGATTGATGCCAGTTCTCTGTTGCAAATTTCAAATCACTATCTTGAGAACTGCTGTATATAGCTAAAGCATTTCTTTCAAGGGCAGGCTTATGCCTAAACTTAAAAGTCTCAGGATGCATATCTACAGGTCTTGTGGGTATATATGTGCATAATCTATGTGCATGTATTTAAAGATGAAGGGTAGTGTTTTGTCAAAGATTCATGTAATTTGATGAAAGTACTCTCTTCCCTTTTTATTCTTTTGCCTAAACTTCATAATCTTAGTATGTTTTTTCTAATCTCCTTTGTGATTGGGCAACTTCCTATGACATGGCAGTCTAGTCCTGTTTGTATTTGTTTTTCACTTAGAGTAGGCCTTTACTTTTAAATTGTGTTTTTTAAAGCTATGTCTTTTCTTCAAGTGGCCTCGTTTGAAAGCTTTAACGTGTGCAACTGTCCTTAGAAAAAATGCAAGCACAAAACCTCTTGATTTGAATAGTAGTACCTGGAAATGTGAGCCTCTTGGTGGATGAATTGTGGGCTTGCATGGCTTCTGGAAGAATGATTTAATGCTGTGCATGGGATTAAAGAAGATATTAAAGATATTTTTGCCAATATGGGCTATTGTAAGTCATTTAATGTTTCTCATGAGATGCCTTTCAACAGCAGTACTTCAGCATGCTTATTAGGTTGTGTGGTTCTGCAGATGAATGGATTTATGGACTCCTGATTTGTAAAAATTCATTATTTCTTGATGTGCAGTGTCACTGCAATAGTACTTACTTCCAGGGTTGCAGGAATCCTTCCTGTTTCTTCAGAAATACTTTGTTCTGTCCTCTTTTTTTCCACTGTTGCTGTGTCTCCTTGTGAGAAGGAAAACGTACTGCTCTGTTTCCACAACTGCAATTATTTTAACTGTGTGTACTTGTGTTTTTCCTTATTGCAATAACAGAAGACTTGCAAATGAAATCCTATGTAATTCTCTTCTTACATAGGTAATATTTCCTTTCGCTTTCTGCCTCTTTACTATTGATTTGCAATCATGCGGACAAGCTTGTCTGGTTGTGGTAAACTCTGTCCATTCTGATCTATGGTGATTTGTTGGTTTGTACTATTCTGTATAACTGATGTAAGCTTGTGTGGTAACCTTGCAAATGTGATGATCTTCTCTGTTTCTAAAATCAGTTTTAAATTTCCCATTATTAATAGTGGAGTTGGATTTAACATGAATAATTAAGAGATACGTCTTTGAAATAAGAACATCTGTTGCTCTGTGGATTCTAATTTACTTCTGTGGCAAGACAGATGAAGCTTCAGCTTAGATTTCAGCGATGTTTCCTTAACAGTCACTTCTGTTTTCTGCCTGCATATTAAGAAATGATGTATTTTATAGCGATTGATCTGTGTTCGGTATATCTACATTACAGATTGAATACTTGAGAGTTTTTATGTATTCTTCATAAAATATGTGTATCAAGAAAATTCGTACTTTAAAGATGAATGCAACTTAGTAATGGGGTTTTTTCTACGCACGCTTACGGTTGAAATATACTGAAGCAGTAATGTGCGTGGTAGAACCATTCTCCCTATCACAATAGGATTATTCTCTTTTCTACTGTAGCCGAAAACTAATTTCACCAGGACCAAAATCAATCTACTCAATACACACTTTACTAGCCAAGATGTCTTCTTGCAATGTGCTGTATTTTCCTGCACAAGGGCTTTTGTTATTGGCAGTGGTGTCTCACATGAGGAGGGATATAAATATGCTGTGTCTCTTTCGTTCCAAGGCTAGGAGGTGATTACTTTTGAGGGAAATTTTGAAGTAGTTTTTTCATTTAACTCTTGAAGCCTGTTTAGCTTGGGTTGACCTGCTAAAAAGCAGCTCTGAGAAGGAGGATCTGGTGGTCCTGGTGGACAGCAAGCTGTCCATGAGCCAACAGTGCCCTTGTGGCCAAGAAGGCCAATGGTATCCTGGGGTGCATCAGGAAGAGCATTGACAGCAGGTTGAGAGAGGTGATCCTGCCCCTCTGCTCAGCCCTGGTGAGGCCACATCTGGAGTGCTGTGTCCAGTGCTGGGCTCCTCAGTACAAGAAAGACAGGAACTCCTGGAGTGTGTCCAGGGGAGAGCAACCAAGATGGTCAAGGGGCTGGAACATTTCTCTCTGGGAGCTGGACTTCTTCAGCTTTGGGAAGAGATGGCTGAGAGCGGACCTTATCAATGTCTGTAAGTATCTGAAGGGAGAGTGCCAAGAGGATGGAGCCAGGCTCTTGGTGGTGTAAGAAATAGGGCAAGAAGAAATGGGCAGAAACTGATGGATAGGAAGTTCTGTGTGAATGTGAGGAAGATGATCTTTACTGTGAAGGTGACTGAGCACTGGTGTAGGTTGCCCAGAGAAGTGGAGTCTCCTTCCCTGGAGATATTCAAAGACTGTCTGGAAGTAATCTTGGGTAATGTGCTCTAGGGGTCCCTTTTTGAGCAAGGAGGTTGCACTAGAGGACATCCAGTGGTCCCCTTCCTACCTCAATCTTCTGTGGTTGTTCTGACACTTTGGTTGTGGTTGTTGTGACAAGTGATAAAACGTATTTGTGTCTTTTTTTGGTTTAGTGACTTAAAAATGACAGCGCCCTGCTGAGTCTTCATTCCTAATTCACACCCTACGGTTGGCTCTTTCTGTTTTGGATTTTAGTGGATTCTGAAATCTGAGTGACTTCTACACTAGCTATGGAAAAGGATGCTAGCTGAATGGTTTTTTGTTAACATGGTTCTAAAGATGACCTATTATCCTGGACTCAGCAAAATTTTTTTGGTGGGGCTTTGTTTTTCGTGGTACATATTTTGACTGTAATCTTATTTCAGGAAATATTTTCTTGAAATTAGGGCTTAACATCATGTTGAATTATTAGAACTTGGTTTTATAAATATAAGAATTGATTTTATACATCTGTTTGGTTCCTTTTATATTGTTGTATTTGTCTTGATTAGAACTTTTTAATAGGTGTTTAATATCTGTACAGTATGTAATGTTGGTGCTGTACTGTAAAGTTTTCAAATATTTTGAATAGTTTCTCCAGCAGCAAGACTTAAGCTACTTGTTTGTTTAGTATATCATAGGATTCCCTTGTGGATTCCCTTGTTTCAGTATTGCTTCCTGGGCATGAGACTGTCATGTAGCCTCTCTGGGGTGATTGTTCTCTGTAGTGTGAGAACTGCTCCAGTTACCTCTGCATGTTGAGAGAATCACTGTTAATATGCCAGATACAGTTGGTTACTGAAAGTGAATTGAGAGACTGTATTCAGGCATTTCAGGGTTAAATAAGGTTTTTCAGTCTTTAACCTGTTTAATGACACTTTAACTTCTTAGCCATTCAGTTACTATCTTCTAGATTGCTACAATATCCTCCAGCTGGTTGCACATCTTTATTGTATGGTTGTAGAATGCATAATTCAGTTGGATCTGGTATCTATGATAGCTATGAAATACAGTATTTTTTTCATAGAAGGGTTGAGATTGGAAGGAACTCTGGGGATGAGCTGGTTCAACCCCTCTGCTCGAGCAGGGATACTCAGAGCTGACTGGCAGGACCATGTCTGGTGGGCTTTTGACTCTCCAAACATAGAGACTCCACAACCTCTCTGGGCAACCTGTGTCTGGGTTGGTGTTTGGCCACCCTCACAGTCAAAAAAATGTTTCCAGATAGAGGGAACTTCCACTGTTTCAGCTTATGCTTCTTGCCTCTGATCTTGTCATGGGACACCACCAAGCAGAGCCTGGCTCTGTCCTGTTGGCATTCTTCCTTCAGGCATTTATATACACTGATGATTCGCCCTTAGCCTTCAGGTTGAATAGTCCCAGCTTCTTCAGCCTTTCCTTATAGGAGAGTTGCTGAAACAAAAAAATCTGTGAACATATCAGCATAAGCACTCCCTAATAGTAACTTACCTGGTTTGTCAGATTTTGTCAATGAAAGCTTTTACTGAGTTCAACAGGAATCATGACCCTCAGGTAAGAGTAAGAATTCAATAGATTGCTTGCAACTACCTTATTGCATTTAGTGGTGCATTTTGTTTGTTTTGTTCTTTTGAAGAATTCCCTGGCATTCTTTAAAATACCTTTAAAATACATCCTGCTCATTCTTATGAACCTATCTGCCTTTTCACTTTAATTCTATTTGAAGGTTTGCTTACAAATAAGCTTTGTCTATTTTTGCAGCATATTTAATTCATTTCTGTTTCAGACTAAGTGAAAGTGATCAATAACATTGGTAGCTTAAAGTACTGCATCTACTGAACAATTCCTGCTAGAGTTATGGGGAGCATCCCTAAAATACTTAGCAGCTGGGATGTTTTCAACAATGAAGTTTTGAATTAACACAAGTATAAAAATTGATTTCCTAAAGTTAGGTGATGTGTTTTGTGTAGAACCTAGCAAGTGCTTCTTGTTCCCTGAAGGCCAACTCATGTGTTCAGCTCCTGTGGATCTGGTTACTAAGCCTGTGGTCAGACTGCTGTTGTGACTGTGACCAAGAGATTTCTGCTCCCAGTGGCTTGTTGCTGCCTGTCCCTGTGAGGGGTTATTGCCCTCCTTGGATGTGCTGGAATGACAGTGACACCTACTCACTTTGTAAACCTGTCCTGTTAAAATTATCTCTGTTTAAACAGATCATATATCCCGTGCTCCTAATGCCCCTATTAAAATCTTTAGGCTAGTACAGCTGATTCTAGCAGAAACGAGTTAACAAGTTTCTGCTTTACTCAAAATGAAGGCAGACTCAAAGGGATGGTAGCTTGTGACTGAGGTAAAGGGGTATGAGAAAAAAAAGGCAACTAAAGTTGATAAACTTTTAACTTATTTATAGCTGAATTAGTATTTGACAGAAACCTTATTGAGAGGGATTTAGGTACTTAATTTAGGCTGAGTCAGGTACCTGATTTAGTTTTTGAAAGTGATTTTTGAGTGCCATCTGTTTACGATGTGTCCTTATCAGAAATGTTATTTAGCAAAGCATTTGAAGAGCTTGATTAACCAAATAATCTTTAAATAATTTTTTATCCACAAAATATGAAGATCCCCTTTGTATGGGTGTGGTTTTTCACCAAAAATTGTCTCCCCCTTCTCCAGCATATAAGTTTACAGTAGCTTCTTGCAACATTGCTAGTGTGAATTATTAAAAGCTTTGAAACTTGGAGTGATTGTATAGTTGGTAGGGCATTTATTGCACTATGGAGTTCATCACTGTTAGATGCTGTGAAGGCAAAGATGTTGTTTTCTGTGACTCTGCAAGCCATTGCTGTTTGGAGAAGATTATTTTCAGGGTCTTCACCTTCCTGTGAGTATAAGAGGAAGAGAGAAGTTGCTACAAGTTGACTTCCTAATCTTGGGGCTTATTGGTAGCTAATCCTGTTTTATTTGATCACCTAAGATCTGACATGGTTAATGTTGTGAACCTGGAAATTTATGTGTGTTGTCATGTTTATGATTTTTTTTTTTACTGATATCTTGAAAAGTTTAATGGAAGATTAAAAATAAGGCTGTTATCAGTGTGTACACATTTGTCCATCATCCTGATTTTTGTATCAGAACTGTGTAGGAAGCATACACCTGCTGAACAGTGTCTCACTGTTTAGAGATGGGTTCTTTAATTGATACTCAGTTATGGCTTTCAGTACACACAGGGTTAAGTGAAAAGGTTGCAGTAATATCTAGTGAGCTTTTTTCGTTTAATGTGCTCATTAGCAGTGGCAAGTGCAGGTTTTAGCACATGTCAGTAATTTACATTTCATTGCTGAGTGGCCGCCCTTGTTCAAGAGTTGTTTTTAAGCCTGATGAATATACTTGTGTTGGGAATAAACTGAGTAGAAGAATTGAAAGCCAAATACCCTGCCAGGCTTTTCAATTGGTGCTGAAGTTTCTAGTGGGCTACTGATTAGTAATGCACGAAGCAGAAGAAAAATGCAAAGATGATGTCTAGAAAGGTTACTTCAGGTAGATTTACCCTCAAACCCCTCTTCCTTTGTAACTACCTTTACAATTATTTCCTCAAAATTTCTCTTAGCAGGCCTTCTCTTAATACAAGAATGTGGTATGTTAGATGGACATCCCAACTAGGTTACTTATTTAGAGGTGGTACAGAACAGTAATACTTGTGCAGTGAGTCCTAGAAACAGATTACCGGCTGTGCGGTTTCCTGCTCTCAGATCATGATGATAGGGATCTCAGTGAATATTCGCTCTGGTACTTTCTTCTTTCCTCTGCTTCGTCTCCTACTGACTGGCTTGAAGATGTTTGTGGTTCACTGCAGTAATGGCAAATATATGTGTGTTGGGATGCAGTAACACTGTGGTTGGCAATTCAGATGCAAAATAAAGGTTGCTTTTGGGGGAAAATTGATGCTTTTATGTAACAACAGCTTAGTTTGGTAATAAAACCATATGATTAGCTAAATGTATTCTTGATGGAGTGATATTCTTGCTATTTTCCAAGCTACTCTATTTTCAGAGCACAATGTGGAAACTTATACTGTGAAATTATACTTTCCTTTGTAGAGAGGCCTGCATATATTTTCTGTCCGAAAGGACAGATATTGCTGAATTTACATATGTACACGGACAACGAAGCATTTTTATTCCAGATGCCTGTTAGGATCATACTGACATGTTCTTCAGAGCTCTTGAAAGAGAGTGCTGGTGCTTACTCTTTCCCACTTTCACTCTAAGGTATTGTGAACACTGTTTATATTCAAGTTACTTATTATACAGTTTGGGGGTGGGGAATGCATTAAACATTCAGAATGGGGAGGAAACCAGCAAAAGATATTCCAGAACATTCTTGTGAATAAAACCTGCCGGTTTGTGTAAGAATTTGTGAACCCTTTTATTAGCCCATCTGAACATTAGGTGCACATATTTAAATGAGAATGTTTGCAGAAAGTAGAGCCATTTGAATATTTTTCACATGCTGAAAATATTTTCATAGCTGCCTTGGTCAAGTTTGGAATTCCTGTTGTTAATTTGTAAAATAGCTATTGGATTGTCTGGGAAGGCTGAGTCTTCTACCTTTCCTGTGTTTAGCATGGAGCTATTTGTGGTGGTAATTCAGTGATTGAGATCTTGATTAGACAACAAATACTAATTTGAGTTTACAAGTAGTAAAGTACCTATGGATGTTCCTGGAAAGACATTTTTGGTTGTGAGCCACAACTTTTTAAATGGCTTTTTATAAAAAAAACCTGAGGAAAATTATGCTTTTCTCAAAAAAAACTTGTGTGAGATACTTTGCCTCGTGGTTAGAACACTTGTATGTTCTTTACTCTCTCAGAGATCTGGAGATACTTGTGTGGCGAAGTCATTGAGACTAGCAAACAGTTGAGGTTGCCTTAGTAGAGCTTGCATGAACATGGGGAGAACATTTTATCCTTTGTATCTAGAATGGTTTTAGTTTCTTTTTCAGTTGTGACTGAAAAGTCATAAAGTATTTGCTGATTTGTCTTAGAACTGGACTGTGGTTCTGAATGGATCAAATGGAGAGGGTGCTAAGAGTGCTTTCAATGAAGATTTCGTCTAGGAGGTTTATGGTGTGTAGGGCAGGCTTCTGGGCTGGGGTCCTCTAGCTCTGACCTACTCCTGGCTGAATGTGCTTCCTGATGGCCAACAAAGCGCATCCCGTGGCTGTTGTGGGTGCCACTGCCTTCCCATGTCATTTAAGGAGCATGAAGTTGTACCCTAAGGCATTGTCTATTGTATATATTTCTGTGCAGGATTGTGCAGTTGTTAAAGGCAGGTGAACCGTTTGCTTTCTGGATCTTAGGACTTTTTGGAGAATTGATCCTCATCTTGATTGAGCATCTTCTACCTTCCTCTATGGGCTCTGGTAGGAATAGGTTATAACTGACTGCTGAGGCAAAACTGTTACCACACTGAAGGTAGCTCTGAGTAGGTGACTGATTATTTGGTCTTTGGAACAGGATCTGATCTCCAAATGCAAGATGTTCCTGCAGGTTGGAAAAAAAGATTTTGCTTTTTTTGGGAGGGAGTTGTTTGTTCTCTTAGTTTAAAATTTAGAATTGGCTTTCTATGGAGTGAGAGACAGATTCTGGTTAGCTAAATTGGTGTAGCCCATAACCATATTAGTCTTCGAGGAGATTTTTTTGTAGAAGGCATCTAGGGAATTCAATACCCATGCAGCCCATATTGCAGTGTTCAAAGGATAATTTTCAAGTTGCTCAATTTAAGTAGCTGGTATTGTTGACATATGTGATACTTCAGGCATTAATTGTTGTATTCCAAAATACGATTAAAAAATTTAAGTCTTTGGGAAGACAATGAGTATACGTAAGTTAGGAATGAGTTTGGGAAGGCAGAGAATAATATATATGTATATGGGATAGGGCAATCTCTTATTTTCAATGTGTATTTTTTTTCCACTTGCAGAAAGAACATGTTATTTTAAGGTACTGAACTGAAACTCTTGAATTTTGTAATACTGTTACTTTTATTCATGGGTTCTGTTTTAATAATGCAGATAAATAATTCCCATAGCAGCCGGATTATAAAGCTGTGACTTCTTTTGGTAAATGACTGTAGTGGGCTACCCAAATACTGTGTGAGCTGTTGCGTGTACGAAAGCTGAAAGTGAATTATGTCTGTATATGGAGAACATGCCTCTTAGCACAAAAGAGCTGCTTAGGAATCCCATGTGTAAATTTGCTTTTCAAAGGCAGGCAGCAGGTGTGCGGCAGGGTGGTGCTTCCGCCTGTCCCACCAAGAGAAGTTCAGTTTAATTTGCTCAGGCTGGAATTTAGAAAGATTAAGTTCCCAGCCCAGACTTTTGGGCAAGGCATTTTGCTGGCAAGCTGTGCTTAATCTTATAGTATTAAATTCAAAGCCACCAAACTAAAATAATATCAGGCTATTTAAAAACAGGTTACTAGAAGGTAAAAAACACCTGAATGAAGACTGCTTTCATTTGGGTCGTGTGTGTGTGTATTGTGTAGGCATTGACACAGTTTTACATTATATAGTTGCTTGCTTGTTTACATGGGACTCTCACCTTGCCTGGAGGCTGAGTTTTTCTTTGTGTTCATTCTTCAGTGTTTGGCTTCAGACAGTATTCAAACCTTGCACTGGGCACGTGTATATTTAATTTATCTGGGAAACTTTGTCCATTTCTATAATATTTGTGAATTTATACATGTTAATGTATTTATTCCTGAAATATCTTGATGCTCGTGAGCTGAGCAGGAGAGGATCCTGTCCTGCTGTTTCCTTACATGTGTGTTTATCTTTCTGTGTTCAAGAATGTCATGGCTTTTAATCTAGAAGGCACAGGAAGATCAGAAAATAAGGGGCCTTATTTGCAGTCATTTCCAACTCCAAGGAGCAATTTCGGATAGTCTGTGTGTCTAGGGGTTGGAGTGTGCTCTGATTGTAAAGAGTTTTCATAGTACCTTATTGCTAGACTCTCCCTAGAAGGTGGTCCAAATTGAGGTTTTCCTTGGCTTATAAACTGAAATAATGGTAACTTTTTCATGAGAATAGTAATGGCTTTATTTATGATATATCGTGCTTCGCATGGTACACTATGGCTTCCATTCTGCTTTCCTAGTTGTTAACTGAAGCCTCCCAGCTTCTGTATGAAAGTCCTTTTCACCTTATTGTGAATAACAGTTTAAGCAGTATTACCGCTGTTCTTTCTGAGCTGTTCTTACTGAAAGTTCTAGCCTTTTGCAGATGCCGAGAGAAATTCTTGTGCAAGAAATCTTTAGAGTGGAAGACTTAAGTCCAGTGAGATTTAGAATTTGACAAATATGTATTCAAGCAAGAGCTTCTAAAGAGTGAATGAAGGGCACTCTAGCTTCTGCTCTTGTCTCTATCTCTCTACTATACCTTATACCAAAATGTCTGCATGATAAGAAATTAACGGTTTAGCTACAAGATTTTTGCTTCAAGTATGTTAATTGTATAGTAGATTAAAACTATATCTTCTTTTGTTTTACAACAGGTTTTGGTGGTTGTGTTTTTTTTTTTTTTGTATTTAGTCACTTCCAACTATACAAAACACTTTTCCAGTCATTTCAGTGCTTGATAATTTTAGGGTTCATTGCCCCTGTACATTTTTCAAATTATTAGTTTCCGAATGCATACGGCTTTAATTTACCCCCTACTGGTATGTTTAAATGGATTTTCAAGAATTTTGAAAGTGGGCTACTATAGTTGTATTTCAGTATTGGTCCTGACTGACACAGAATTTCTTAAGTAGCCTCCGCAATTAAAGGGATGGGAAGTTCAAACAACTACAGCAAGAAGCCAAAGATTCTCTTACATAAATTTGTATTTGGTTTCTTAGAATGTTTTTTCTTTGATTATTTCTGGTAATTTGCCTGTTGCTTTTGCAAGTGCTTTTCTCTCTGATGTAACTTAAATATATTAATTTCAGTATCTGTTCTTCTAATATAACATACTTAATGTTAAAACCTTTGCTTTGTTTAAAAAATAACAGATACAAATCTGTCACCCTGCATTGCCTCACAGCACCAAAATATCCATAAAGGATGGCTTAAAGAGTTGAGTACACATATTGTATCCATGGATGAGTGTATTAATGTGTGTTTGCGTGTTATGTTCTGAATATAATTCAGACTATTGTTGTAGCTCCAAGTGCCAGAAAACTGCAGAACTATTTTCCTTTGAATTTACAGTTTGAATTTTCCATTACAGACTAAAATTGAAGAAGTAGTGATAAAGTATCTGCAGGATGTTCATGCATGAGCTGTAGTCTATATAACTTCGAATCATTTAGCATTCTGCCACATTTCTGTGGAAAAATGAGGTCTTCAAAATCAGGCATTCTTCTTGCAGTTAAACTCCAACGTTATCTTTCCCTCTCCCTCTTGAATCTGTTTTTTGGTAGGTTTTTTTTTTCCGGTTTCTGACAACTGTGTGATTTAGGAAAAATAGACAAATCTGTTTTCATATTTGATGTTCCACAGTACAGCAGACTAGGAAATTTGTGACCGAAGTTTAAAACCAGTTAAAGAGCAGCAGAAGAATAGGGGATGGAAAAACCCTACCAACCCAATCTCCCGAAAGTTCTTGTCTGTGTATTAAGATTTCCAGTCCCGCTAATTCTTAGAAAGCCTGCATTATCATTCAGTGCTGGCATGGTTTCCTGAATGTGTTACTTTGAGAATGAAATACTTACATTGCCATGTATTCTCAATGTCATGTAATGGCCCATCAGTCTTGATAGACAGTACTATAAAAATGCAACCATTGCACCTGCCTTTCAAAAACAGTGAAAGAAATCAGAGCCTTTAGGAGTAAGAAAATGTTATTCCCTTTTAAGGAGTTTCTAGTGTAGCATGTTTATATCTTGGTCTGGTAGAGTGAAATAAAATGTGATGATTGGATTCCATTCTAGGAACGACAAATCTTCCTAAAATATTTGGACTGAAAAGCTACTAAGGGATAAGTTAGAGGAGTTGAAATGGAGATGGTACTTGCCTAATGAAAAGCCTAGGTAATGATTAGGTTTCAGCATGGATAAATAAAGCTTTGTAGACCATGCTCCTGTGGTAGTTGAATGCCGGTGATAAAATGAGTGATGTAAAATAATTAATGTTACTATTAAGAGTTTAATTTGTTTGCTTACTCTTATTTGAGTATAAGACTCATGGTTTGATCTTATATTTCCATATGTAAGATATCTTGAGTTTGGCATTTGTTACTGTCTCGTAACAAAATTATAAGCCTGAAGTTTCTCATTCGTGTTGGACCGTATTTTAAGGATTGCAGTGAAAGCTACAGGTATCACTATAATGTAGTAGCTTATGCTAATTATGCCAAAACAGACATTGGTCAGGATGCTGTACTGTTGCAAAGTACAAAAACTTGAACCTTGGTCTTAAAATTGTCACAAAGCTCTCACCTTATGACTTTGAGGTTAGCTTTTGAGCAGAAATTTAAATTTTTTTTTTTAAGAACACAAAACAACTGAGATGCTTTGTTGGGCAGGAAGGAAATGCTATTAGGCATCAAGAAGTTGGTATGCCTTACTGCTTTTTGAATTGTGTGCTTTAAAGGATTTTGCATTCAGCTACATTATCTGCGTTGTAATAGCTGGTAGTGGAGATACTTCCTTAAAACAAGGATCCTGTGTGATCTTCTAGGGAGTTTTGAAACTGCTCAAATGTCATGGTGATTTAAAAAAAAATCAGTCTGAACTTTTTATATACTATAACTTTCTATTACTAAGGCAGCTGACATTTGCTGGATAATAGTGTTTATGTACAATAATTAAGGGTCTTAATTCTCCATGCCTTTCTAAAAATTTAACTGGCTGTAACACAATATGTGAGGTGATGTGTATAGTCCTTTTTGGATTAAAAAAGCATATCATGATATGAATAAGTGATATATACATATATATTTGGACCAAGAGAAGAATGTTTAATATATTGAGCATTGTCAAATTAATTTTTCTTCAGAGGTTAAATAATGGGGTTCAAATTTGTTGTTGAATTGGAGTTCCATATGAGTGAGTAAAACAGAAGCTGCCTTTTGACCAATGTATTCGGCCTGTTCATGAAAAGATGTGGTAAATAGACCAGTGAGAGAATCATTATTAGATAGCAGAGGTGTAAAATACCTTTAAAAATATGTATGCTTACATAAACTAGTTGAGAGGTAATACACTGAAAAAAGACCTTGAGATTATAGAGTGAATGTAGTTTTAATTTTGTGAACTGCAAGAACTCTTGTATGAACTCTTCATATAGCTGCAATGAAGAGATTTGCATTTTGCACAAAGGTTGCTCTGTGTTTTCTGATCTAAGGTTGAAGAGTAAATAGCAGTAAAAATGTAGTCTGAGAGCTGAAAAAAATTTGCTTGAAAGATCAAAGATAGAAACAACTTCAATCACATTTTTGACTGTTTAACACTTAAATGACTCTCCATTTTTAAAGTGTAATGATGAATATTGCAAAATATAACAAATTTAATTACCTTACAGAATCACTAATGTCTGTTGACTTCATGTGTGTTAGAGCAAAATCCAAAGAACCTAATTATGCTCACCACATCCCTGTTGTGCTTGATGTCATGTGCACATATGTAATGAAAAGCTGGTTTATGCCTTTTCCCCCTTATGTTAGCATCTAAAGAAAAAAAGGAGTAAGCTAAAAAAATAGGGAAGAAAAGCCTGGAGTTCTATGTGGAAAACCTTAATGCCTGCAACCACAAAAAGGTCTCAGTCCCCACCATTCTTTGAAAAATGGAGAAATGCAAGCAGTCCTTTTGGCTGGGTAAAGCAGTATTTAAAGGTATGGGCGTTTGTCTCTCCTTTTCTCAGTTACCTCTCAAGCTTCTGTAGTGGGAAGAGTCTTGTGCTATCCATTAATAGCAATTTTTCAACATAAAACTTGTTTAATATGTGACCAACAAAGGCCAAGAATTTTCTAACCTTATGATGCAATATAATGCAGTACGATGCTTATGATGCAATATAAGCTTAAAAGACTACTTAATGTAGCTTTTGTTTTGTCTTCTTAAAGAATAAGGTCTTTATATTAATTCATAAAACCCTACAGGATTAGGGGCCTGGTATCTGTGTGGTAGTCCTTAAAATTAGAGGGCATAGTTGCCTGGAAAAGTGACAGTATTGGTCTTGGTTTCTATATTTTTGGAACTTTCCTTTCCTATACATAATATTTTTGAATTCTTTTGGAATGTATTTATGTTTGGAGAGGAAAACATTATTTATTCCAGATATGAGTTAATGAGTTCCTTATTTTCACATTTCTTTCCTCTATTGAAAATCTTGGAAGCCAGGATCTTTGTTTGTTTGTTCTTCCGAAAGTCAGTCCCAGGCACCAGCTCTAGTTCTTAAGTGCTTTTCTGTGTGTGAATATCTTCTGTCAGATTAGCTCTTTTTTTTTTTGCATGGCTATCTCCCTTGTCAGTTCTTATTTAATTTTGGTTTTTTATTTTTGGATTTCCAGTTTGTTGGAGAGATGATGAGCATTAATTTTACACACAGGGACTTACAAATACACTCTTCAGATTGTTTTTGTTCAGAAATATACACAGACTGAAACCTGGACATAGAGAAGGAATAAATTTAACTTGTCTCCAAGCAGTTAATGAAATCCTTTATTATAATAAATGTAGAGAGATCATTGTGACACAGTATTTAAAATAATGAATTATTTCTCATTGAAAGTTGTGATTCTTACTTATTTTAAAACTTTGCCAAGCTAATCCTTTATATTTGTAGTATCATGCTTACTTTGTATCTACCTGAGATTATTTGTGTCCAGGTAGAACCTGAAGGATGAGGCTTGGGGGAGTAGTTCTGCTGATACAGAGCTGTTTTTCAGCAATAGCTCTGCAGCTTGTCAAAATTTCTAGTTTGGAGCAGGTCGTTCCAATCTTTCACTTGATTAAAGGCATACTTGTTTTGAAATTGGAAGATAGGTCTTTTAACAAGTGATTAACAGGCAGTGTTAATTTTTCTAGACATGTCAATGATGGGAGCAGTTAATTTTTAGGAGGATGATATAGAGCTTGCATGGTAAGTTCCTTTCTGTCCTAGCCTTTCTTCCTCCTGGGACTCCACAGTGAATGTTTCAAGTCTAACTTCTGATGCCAACGGTACTTGAGTTGCTCCTGCAAAGCAAGGAATGGGACCTGTAATACCATGTTACACCTTGTGCACATTTGTGCAAAGATGCAGTTTCATAATCTCTATAAACTCTAAAGTTTTGCTGCTGTTGTAAGGAGGTGTTGGTCCTGGTCACATGTTCCTGCCATCTCCCTTGTGCTGGCACTACTATTTATGTAGTCATCTTGAGCAAACTTAAAAGTAATCTGGCAAGAGAAGTTATCAAAATGCAGTGGATGACGTGTGAAAAATGAAAAGCCTGGAGGTCAGGACCCCACTTTCTTGGTGGCAGAATGGCACTACATTCTGACTTTGTTGCCATGGTAGAGCACTTCTCACTGTTGACGGTTAAATTTCCTCTTGGGCTGAGCCCATCAGAGCAAGCCTCTTGCTGCTACCTGATGTATTGTTAGCAGGTGACCGCAAGGATGATGAAGGGACTTTGAGACTCTGAAATCGGGCTTTCAAGAGTTAGAGCATGCTGGGATTAGAGGTGCTCTGCCATGCTGTCCTCGTTCTCTGGGTACATCTGTGCTGTGATGCGGTTGTGGTCTTTCGTCTCTTTGCCTCTCTTCTTTGGTGCAGGAGGTAAAATGTAGCCTGTTGTATATACTTATGGATGCTTCTGTACTGCTAATGTCTCAGAGTATATTCTACCTTTAAGGATTATTCTGTAACTTTGAGGAACATGTAGTTGCACATACTTTCCAGCATTCAATTTGCAGGTGAAAATCCAGTTTACTAAGAATTTTGAGGTACTCCTGGCTCAGCAGATAAATTGGAGGTTGGACTTCTGGAACTTGTTGCATTTCACCATTTTTATATAACTTAGCTGAACTACTAAAGTAGAAAACATTTTCAGGGTGCTGTGGTTTTTTTTGCTATCTTATGCACTTCTGAGACATCAGTTTGCATTAAAATGAAACATACAAAAATTTTGATAGTTTTCTAGTCTCTGCTTCTCCTAGTTTCATTCCCCTCTTGCCTTTGAAAAGAAGTTAATATCAACTTTTCAGAAAGATTGCTGTAATTTAATAGGCTGATTCCCTCTACAGGCTAAAATTTTGAAATTTAGGGCCTGCAGCTGTTTAAGCATGCTTAATTTCAAGCACATGCTTATTTACAGGATCCAGATTTGTTTGTCTAATTACTTTATACCATGAGTGAAGCCAGACTGTCCAACTCTCAGGCCCATCTGTTGGGAGGGGGAAGGAGGAACTTGATTGTGTCTGTTCCAAAAAGCTGTTTCACCCATAGCCACCAGATAAAATTTGTTTCAGATTCAGAGTTGGTGGTATTCAGGAATACATGGTAGATACTTCCGTCATAATATATTATCCTGAGCTCAGGATGGTTCATTGGAGCAGGACCACGAGGGGATTTCATGGATTGCTTCATTTTAAGTGCCCGTAAATTCTCTCTGATGCTACATATTGATACAATTTATTGACTTGTTTTACCTATGACACTGAGATAGTGAGATGTTGTTGTCCCAAAGCTCTGTAGCATTTTGAATGATGTAATACTGCCTGTCCATCACATTTTGTTTCAGAAGTTTAAATGTGCCAAATTCCACTGTTATTTCCTCATGCTAGCCAAGAAGTATAACTTACACATACTTTGAAAATAATTTGAAACTTTTATAATATTCGGTGGTGTTTATTATCACATGTAATTCTTTGCCTTCAGTGTAAAAATAAAATTAAACAGCCATCTGCATGTTTCATCATGTAAGAATGAGTGAGTAAAAACAGGGCTTGGTGGAAAACTCCAAATTTGTATATACGAGTATACAAGTCCTGTTACTTAAAAATATTATTCCTAATTTTATTATCTCTGAGTTTGGCTACATAAGCACCTGAACCTTTTTTCTTAATTTTATTTGAACATGTGCATTTGAGAGGACAATATAATCACACACATTTCTGCCCATAATATCTAATTTAAACTACATGTAAGTAGAGCACAAATAGGAACTGGAAGGAGAGCTATGTACATTGACTGTTAAAACATATAAGGAAAAAAAGAAGAATATTTTCTTAAAATAATTTCCAAAGGGGAAAAAAAAGAATGAATTTTTAATTTACTTAAATGTAGTGTATTGGGCCTCTCTTGGTGGGCAGCTGTAAGAGCTAGTTGTCTTTCATTACAGGGTAATTAGTCCACAGTTTTCTCCAAGGAACTGTGTGTGAGATTTGAATAAGAACTTCTTCTATTAGTAATGCTACTACATGCATCTTTTTGCAAAGAAGCAGTGAAAGAGATAAGACAAAGTGTGCATAGTAGAATTCTATGGAATGGTATCTATGCTGTGACTGTGTTGTCTGACATTGTCCCATATGTACACTAGAGCTTGCTCAACTGATGAGAGGGCATCACAGAAGTGCTCCCTTACCATCCTTGCTCAGATTGTAGCTGCTTCTCCCAACTTCTTCCATGCTAGTGCTGGTGTAGGGAGTTCCCTCTTGTCCCTGCTTCCCTCTCAGCTGTGTCTTCCTAGCTCTGTGCTGTATCCTTTGTTGACCTAAGACTATTGGATAAGCTTGCCTTTCAGAGATGGGAACCTTTGGATTTTTTTTTTAAACAATTACTTCACTGATCTAACGGTGATCACTTGTCTGCAAAGCTAAAGGAACAACATACTTTAGTGCAGATGTAGAAATAAATGGCTAGAGACATCAGTACCACCAGTTCTTAGAGAAGAAAGACCAGTATGACAAGGCTCTGCTTTCTCTTAAAGAAATGGATATTGAGAGATTCACTAGGAAGATACATGTCCCTTTATCTCAGACAAAATATGAGGGTCTTGTCTATTTTGTGACAAGGATTGTGCCAGGCTCTTTCTACTTTTGGTTGCTGTCCCTGACCAGAGATTATAATCTTCCTGATATTTTTCACCTAGCTCTGTGGAGTAAATGAGTTTAGAATGGAACTCTGCAGACTAGTCCCCTTCTTGAAGTGGCATCAACTGGAACAGGGTTGCTTAGGTTCATATCCAGTTTCGTTTGGAATATCTCTAAGGATGGAGACTCCACAGCCTCTCTCAGCTACCCATTCCTGTGTTTGACCAACAACTTCCAGTATTCCTTGCCTTTCTAGATTGTAGCTATCTCATGTGTCACTTGTCTCATCACCATTGCTGTGACAGTACCTCTGTAACTCCCAGTTTTTGCCTGCTAGTGACTGCTGCAGGCGTCTCTGGTCACAAAGGTAGTTTTCTGTCAGCTTCCCTCTACCTTTCCTGCATGCTTTCTGCCATCTCCTATCTCTAAGGTCTGGTGGCAGTGTATTTGTTGGCAGTTGTCTCAATTGCCATTATCCCTTCTGGGACTGTCCCTCAAAATCCTCTTAAGCACCCCCTGTCCCCTGAGCTATTTTTAGCTCGTATAGTTCCCAAACTGTTGGCTGCACAGCTGCTGCTCAAGGTGTGAGAGTTGGGAGGAATTGGGCACTGAGGTGGGGGTACTGACTTTTTGGGTGTCTACTCTGTGACAATTACTTTGACCTATAGGACAGCATCCTGTCCTTGGGTTTTATGATGGCTTTATGCTTGAGCAGCTATTGCCCCAGTCCTATCCTTCCCTTACTTGTGTGATGTTTTGTGTTTTTTAGTAATTGCAGTGTCAATATATCCTGGCTTTGGTGGAAGACCGTCTGTTGGTTCAGTGAATTAAACCTGGTTTGGTGTGGTGGTGACAAACAAAACCAACAAATGTGTGCACATGCACAGTTTGTTGCTGATACTTACTGCTTCTTTGGTTCTTAAATAATTGTGATTAATGTAACTGACAAAGTGATATTTATTTTTTCATAAATATGCCTGTTTATCATTTAATGTTGTTTCTTTGAGTGTCAGAAATTCGATTTAATGCTATTTAATGGCTCTCTTCTTGTGGGAAAATAACTCCAGTTTACTAACAAGATGTAGATGCTTCCACTTTTCTGAAGTGAACTTGATGGTTTGCTCTGCGTCTTCTAGTGTAGTTTGGGGAGTCTTTATAAACTCTCTGAAGGTCTTCAAAACAGTCTTTATTGAATGTTTGATGATGACTATTTCTGTTGACACAGCAACACTTGTCTAAATATCAGTAATTGCAGCTATTTGACAGGAAGTAAATTAGTAACCTTCTTGTGAGGACAGTGGAGAGGATTTTTAAGTCCACTGACTGGCTGAGAAAAGGGCATTGTGGTCAGTAGAATAGCATTACCCATGTTAGCATTTGGTCAGGGCAGTGGGCTTTTAACAGTCTTGTTTTTATCGAGAATGTTGCTTATTCAGCATCTCTGTCTGTTACAATGCCTTAGAAATTATGCTTTTTCAATGTAGTTATTGGAGAATAGGACTATTGGGAAGATAATTCTAGGGTCACTTATCTTCCTGGCTGTCAACACCAGTGTTCCTTATGCTTAAGTCAACAGTAAATTCAGGGTTGTGTGAGCTTGGACAGTCATCATAAGTTTTCATTTGGTTTCTGAATATGCAGTATAAATACAATCATAGTCACCTAACTTTGAAAGCATTGTAGCATGTTTGGAAAAATACCAAACAGATTTTTTTTGACACATACAATTAATACCCCGTGACTGCAAGCTCAATGTACGATCTCAGTAACACAGTGCTAATTTTTCATTACTTGTGCACTTCTAAATATATTCTCATGTTTTGGTTATTAATTTGGCCTCCTTTTGAAAAACACAAGCTACGGTATTGCAAAGTGCAGTTACTGATCAAGCTATATGTTTGTGTTCTCTATTAATTTGCAAAGCTTCACATGCAGCTTTAGGACAGGAGAAATAGTGTGGCTGTATTAAGAGCATGTCTTGTCTCCATGCATTTTCTTCATTTGCTTTTAACATTGGAGTTTTTGAACTGTTTGTTATTCTATTTGTCTTCCCTACTGAACTTTCAGTTTGATACAGAAAATGTTATATATGTCGTACATTTGGGTCCTTGGTAAATGTGAGGTATAGTTTTGGCTAGAATGATGCTCCCCTATTTTTCTCTCTCATCATTGTCCTGTTTTTCTCCATGACTGCTTGGTTTTCATTTAGACTAATGTACATTTTGTGTTAAGCATCTCACTGAGTGTTTTCTGCCAAGCTGAAGACTTTTTCCAGACTGAAAACCAAATGGCCTAGAAAATAAAGTGCTGCTAAATTCTCTGCTGAATTCAGTACAGTAATTCCCCCCTCCAAACAATTTAAAAATACGTAGCTTGAATCCTAATTTAAAAAAAGTAAAGAGAGCTAATACTGTCCAAGAGTAAATAGTACTTGATTGTGTTTTAAAGTGAAGTAGTTAATAGGTTTGGCTATTTGTGGCGCAGAAGTATTCTTTAATTGATTAGATGGAGTACTTATCGATAAGCAAGGACTCCTTCTTACTGTACTAACATATTCAGGCTGGCTTTGTGCAACACTGGCATATTACATTTTAAACTAAGTTTGAATTAATGATTAAATAAATGCTGCTTTTACATCAGGCAAAATCTTGTGTGGTCATGCAACTGGTAGAACTATTTTATGTTGCATGAAAAATGAAATGGTCTTCCTGAGGCTGGATGATCGGGAAGACTAAGATTGCACTTGTTAGTGTTTGCCATTTCCTTTGTGCATACCTGATTTCTTCTCTTTATCTTCCTGTAATCAGCAGCTATATCCATTGCCAGGATCTAATTGAACTTAATGAAGAAAGAGGTTCTGCTGTTAAGCTTCTGCATTTTCTGCTCTTTGTGCTGCTCAGGGTGCTAAAAAGAGATGAGTTAACATAAACCTGAGTAGGCTGTTTAACCTTCTTTCTCTTCTGGAAATGTAGATGCAATAACATTTGCAGCTGAAAAGGCTCATTCGCAGTTTCTAATGTTTAAGGATGCAAATGAAGCATTTTGTCTTTTCTGTCGCCTGGAGGTGTTAAGCAAGGAAACAGAAAGAGGTTTCTAGGATTAGTTCCACAGATTTCTTTTATCATGTAAAAATCAAGGGTGGTTTCAATGCCGTGAAGTGAAGAAAAGCAATATGGAAACCATCCAGGGAAAATTCTTAAGTTTCCATTTGTCTCTCCCTAAATTTTCTGGGCATTCGTTACTACTGATATAGGCGAATATTCAAAACTTTTTCTAGCATACCAGGGCTAAGTTCCTGTGCCTGTGCCTCGGGTGGTGTCTGTGCAGTGTTTCCTATATTGTGAAGTAATTAATCATTTACAGCGGCATGTCATGCAGACTCCTGTATGTTCAAATTTTATAGTTTATATTTGAGAAATGCTTCTGAACTCAGTTAATTCAATATTGTGTTTGGGTTCTGGACAAACATGTAATATATAGACCATCTAAAACCTTAAATTGTTTCAAAGTGAAATTATCAAGTAAAACTTCAGCTTGCTGATGTGATCCAAAGTGGAAACTTCGAAGTATAGAGCCAGAGAGGTGATACTTGTTCTTCTCGGTGTCTTGTACTTTGAGCCCTTGGAAGAAGCTGTCTCTGGTCCTTTCACATGCAAAGATATGACTGGGAACCGTGTCTTCCACTTAAAAGTTACAGAATACACTATGAAATTTTTGGTGAAGGAGAGTTTTTAATTTCAAAATGCAGAATTAAATCAATGCAAGCACATTTACCATTTGTACATATAATCTATGATAATAATAGTTCACAACTTGTATCTTGTTAAGGGTGTTGTCTACAGATCAGTCTGGTTCTTAGTTCTGACTTTGTAAATTTACCGCTTCTGTGGAATTAAAGAGGACATGGCTTTAAAGTTTATTTTAAAAACTATTTTCCATGGAGCATTAGTGCTTAAGGTGGTGCTGACCGTTTGGATTAATTCTGGCCGCTCCCTGGCATTTATGCAGAAAGTTGTGTAACTCTTCTGTGGTGTACACTTTTTTTGGACAGTGGAGTTTAGTTGCCTTAGATTGTTTGTACTGGCTTGGCAACTGTGTCTTTTGTTTAAGCTGAGCTTTAGAGTGGTCTAACAAATTGAGTTCTCTCTTTACACCCCCAGTATTTGAATATACATATACCACATTTTAAAAAACATAATTATGCCTATCTCTATATATATTAAATATAGCTATATGCTGTTCCTGCATTCTTTTCCTAGTCCCCTTTAAAAAGGGCATGTTTGGGGTCTGGATAAGACCTGTTTTCATTTGGTCCTGCAGAAGTTTGTCTGGCCCTGCTGGTAACTGATTAATGGATTTTCATGCCTTTGCATAGTTTAAACTATACTTTGGAGACAGGTATTAACAGATTCATACTAAGGTTAAATAAATCAGTTAATATTTCATAGAATGATGGTTTAAAGGGAGTATATTAACAGATCTCCCTCCCCATGGTAAAGGGTAAACATGGTAACTGGCATCTGTTGGCTTATTTTCAAGTAAATGAGTGCATTCTAGTTCTTGGTTTTTTGGGTATTGCTGTCCAGCAGTTATCTTCTTAAGGTAGAAAATTATTTGAACAGGTTTGAAAATGCTTTAGTGTTCTTTAAATTCAGTTTTAAGAAGTGAGACAAACTTCTTGCAGCTGTGTTCAATTTTAGGTAAAGCCATTTTATTCTGCTAGCTTTTTCTTTTCGAAGGAAACACTCCCAATGTATTACTTTCTCTTACAGTACATACTTCTGTTTATGACAGTGAGTACAGATATTTAAAGTGGCACAGTGTCGTGTCACTGGTAGTGACATAGCTTATGTGCTAAGTTCTGACCTCTACATTACAGTATTTTGGAGCCAAGTAACAGTTCTGATTTTGAAATAGAATTTGGAAGAAGCCATGAGGTCTGACAGGCTGGGCAGCACAGTTCTTTATTACCACCTTCCTTTGCAAGTTGCATCAGACACTATTACTTTTCCAACTGCCAATTTACATTTTGCTTTTGAGGCTACTTGCGGTCACAGTCTACCGGCCTTGTGCGCTTCTGCAGCTCAAGGTGATTGTTGTAATCCATCTCCTTCCAAAGCCCTCAAACAAAACAAAAGCCAAACCTCTGCAGAAATAACTGCAGTAACCGAAGGCAGGTGTAGGCAGAGAACAGTAGGGTGCTACAGCCCTTCCCTGTATTGCATATCTATCCTTGTGCTTACATCACATACTGTTTTCACTCTGCCATAAGTCCGTGAGAAGGCTTTAATTTACTTCAGCATGGCTCATTTTGTAAAAGTACCTGTTCTAATGAAGGATGCTACTTGTAAGCATTGTCTTTTTGCTCATGTGTGTTTTTGTAAATGTGTGTGCATTGTAAAGATCCTTTGTCTTCAGAAGTTCTGCTTATTTAATTGTAAACAAGATTGGAGGAGCTTTTTTTCACTGATCTGCTGGAGAATTGCTGCTCTTAGTGATCCATGACAATACCTAGGTTTTTTACTGATTCAGGCCTTTTCCACCTTAAAATTAATCTGCAGGGAATGACATTTCTATTATTGGTACTAAATTTGCTGGTTGATGCCTGGACAAATAACTGGCCACTCCTGCATATATTCTGAATTCTGAGCCTTCCAGGTAGCAGCAACAGGGCCCAAGTGTTTGAGCTGAAAGGTCGTTTCTGTGCATCTAGCAGACAGCTTCAGGGTGTTTTTTCATGTGCACCACAATCTATTGTAGAGCATTTTACCAGTTCAGTATTTCCTAGGTTATTGAGTGGATACTTTTTATTATATATTCTTACAGTAGATTTCCTTGAGGGATTCCTTCCCAATGTTGAATGGACAGTTCTTGTATTCTGAAGTGTTTTATTCTGAAGTGTTTTACCCACCTTTTCAACAGATGTCAGTGTGCCTGTGCTGGTGGTGGTGTTTGTTGTGGGTTTTTTTTTTTCCTTTTTCCTGGTAGTATTCCTGAATATTGTCTGTCTTTGGATGTTTTATGTGGATTTTTCAGTTCTGCTTGGTTTTTTTCTAGGTTGTTTATTCCTCTGTTGGACCTTCCTTTTGCTGCCAGCTCAGCTTTTTAGCCCTGCATGTGACTTAGAGGTTTTTTAGCCCAGCTGTCTATTCCAGTCATCTTTGAGATGTGCTGCTTATCTGCTCTGCTTCGTATGTGGCTGCAGGCAGCTGCATGTATAGGTTTGTGTCCTGGTGATCTATGAGCTGTACATGGGAGATTGTTTGTGGATGATCCCAATTTTTCTGGAGCACTGGGATTACCAGGCTCATTGTGCCTATTACCTTCTCCCTTGGGTCTGCCTCCTTGACTGGTTGTGTGTCAAGAGGCAGTACAATGGTGAAATAATTAATCAGTTGCATGTAAGTATTTCATAGAAATCTTTTCTAGTTTCTCCTGTGAAGAAAACTTGAGGGTTAAGACCTTTGAAAACCAGACCTATAATAAATTTTCTATTGGAGTTCTTATGTCTGGACCTTCCTTCATAATCTTATTAACCAATAAATTCTTCAGTAAGTGTGATAACTTGTGCTTCCCACACTTGCTGATCTTGCTGTTACCTCACTGACACAGAATCTTGTTTCTGTTTGTCTTCTGCCCCTAAGTTGTTGATATACTTAATATCACATGTCAGAATTGCTTTAAACGGTGTCTTTGATGCTTCAAACTTCAGCTATTCTGTGATTCAAACAGTGCTCCTCAGAGAGGCATCGTGTTTGATTTTTAAAATAAGCCTTAGAACAGTAATGCAGTCTTGACAAGAAGAGCAGGTCAATATGGCAGCATGCAGTCCCCCTCCAGAGCACCTCAGAGTTTGAGGATGTGCCATCCTCCCAGAAAGGTTCTTGTTCCTGGTTACGTGCACCAGCAGCTCGTGGTCCTTCCTTCAGTGCCCATTAAGCTTCTCTGTTTAGCTCATTTTGTCTCGTGGAAAACACTTCTTACAAAAAAAATAGGCCATTGTCTGCCATGTTGGTCAGGTGAGTCAGCTGAGTAGTGTTTAAGCCTGCCTTTAGAGAAAGGAGATAGACAGGACTATGGGCAGGCATGTGCAGGAGAGAGAATGAGGGAAAAGGAACTAGGTTGTCTCAGTCATGTAAGAGCTGTTACTGTCTTTCATAAGTATCACCCTGAGTTTGGGTAATCTTGAAAATGTCATATGTAAGTGAGACTCTTATGATTCAATGGCAGCATGCAATAAATTATTTGGGTTCTCCTGTAAATTTCATGAACTTGTTTAAAACCACCTCTGTGTTTGCATAGGAAAGCTTATTTTCAATAAAGCAGAGCAGCTACAAATGCTTCTGAGATCTCTCTATCCTATCAGCCATTTCTTCCTCAGAAATTGGAAATATTTTCTTAAAACTATTCATTTCAGGTACTAGGGAATGAACAAGCACAAAGCCTGTGTTATTGTCACTGCTTCTGTGTGGTGAGATAACTATAGGGGCTTGTGCACCTGGAAGCAGCTGGGCACTTGGAGTATGTTTTGCCACATCAGTATGCTATGAGTGGAAAAATCCCCTCACCAAATGATCCTGAAGGAGAAAACATGAGATTCTTGATAACAGTGTTTTTGTACATGGCATATCTCCTTGTTTGTTGAAGCTGCTTCTCTTAAGCTGATATTACATGCAGATTCAAATATCTTGGCTCACATGAGGACACCAAGAACTGTGTTTAATTGTCCGTAACTAACATAGGAAAAGACAGAGGATAAGTTTTAGTATCACTTGTTTTGTCTAAAGCTGAGTTGGAGCTGTTCAGTCATTTCCTGCAGCTCCAGGAGGCCTGGCAATGAGTTGGCTGCTTTGCCACAGATTCATAAGCCCACAGAAGAGTATATGTTGCCAAGTATACGTGTGTAAGAGTTGTTTTCCCTCCTTCATGCTTTCTATCTATATTTCTGCTTAGGCTGTCACTGAGGCTGAAACCATTACTGACTGTATAATACAGTAATAGTGAATATCTGCATTCATATTTTCTAGGAGGAGGTGCAAAGGAAGCTCCTCTTCTAGACTCAGTCTCTTCAATTACCTCAGGTCCACTAGAGTTTGTCAGATGGGCAGGTCTTTTCCAGATGTTGAGAGTATTGTGACTTACACTGCCAGAGGTCTGTTTGGCCCATTCTGTTCCCAGAGCAGTCAGATGGTTGGCAGACTGTGAAGGTCACAAGCTCAGTCATGAACTTCCCAAATGGATGTTCCAAGTCTTGCCTTTGCTTGTTGTACTTTGTGCTGTGTTTAGTTTTTTTGCTATATTAGGGGTCCTGCATTGCCTGAGGGTAGACTAAGGCTTTTGTCTGGCTTAGAAAAAAAACCCCACCAAATGAAAAGGAAGAGAGAATAAACTGCTTGCAATTCTTATGGTATGACTATTAGACCTATTGTTACTGCTTTCAAAAATAGTGGGCTGTTGGGGAAAACTCTTCAATATCTACTACTTAAGACAAATATTAACTTTTTTGGCACAAATATATTATGAAATTATTCTTTTATAAAATATTCCTTATTGGTTGCCCATACCTTTGATTATGCAAAGTAGAACACTGATACAGATATCATAGGTATGTTTCGAAACAAATACTGGTGCATGTTTATGGTGAAACTTGATGTGTTTTCTGCAGCCGGATAATTCGTCTTCAAGGCTGAAATATGCTGCTGAATGTGTGGAGGAGTAACAGAAGTTTTGGAAAAACTTGTTTGATATGCAGTGTGTAAACTTGTGTATGTACAGCAGAGGTTTTGGTAGTTGCTGTCACACTGACAAGTCTGTGTGAACAAACTGTCATCAGACACTGCAAGTTTTTCTGTTAGAGTTTTGCCACTTCTGTGTGTTCAATAAACTAAGGATGCTAATGGTTGAGTGCTGGTAAATCTTCATGGGAGCTGCAGATGTTGCCACCACATTCTTTCTTATGGTCTGTTTTTGGCATTTTCAGTATTGGGCAGTAGACTTTTGAACAGATCACTTAGTACATTGTGTGAATGTTGGCTATGAAGAAGCTGGGACACTTTTCTGGTGATGAGCTGAGAAGCTTTGGCAGAGGGCTTGAGCAAGCATCTTTGAGTGATGGGGTATTAAATTACTGTAATTGTAAGACTTGAAATACTTTTAGTAGTGCCTGAAGCTGACAAAGTCTTTTTTTTGTGTGCTTAACTGAAGTTAGTTGCAAGTCATGTCAGAGAATGCACACCTTTCCTGTGTAAGAGACACACTGCCTGGAAACCAGCAGAACCTCGTAGGTTTGTTGACTTACTTTTGATTTATGGATGTTGCAGAATGCAGAATCATGTGGTTTTAGGTGTCCTGTGATATTACATAGAGTTGAACTACTTTGTTTCAGATTTTTTTGATGTAAGATAGATGGCTGTGGTGACTGCCCCAGTTGACTGATGTTATGAGGGAGTAGCTGGTGGTACTATGCTGCTGCCTATTCACCGTGGAAGAGCTGATCTCTGTAAGGTGCAAAGGCTCAAAGCAATTAAAGCCAAAAGGTGCATATGTAGACCAATGCAGTTTGTAAATTCTGAGTTCTGAAAAGTATACATCAAAAAAGGACAAAGATGCAGTTTGCACCAGGTGATACTTACATTTGAGTAATGTGAATCTGCTGCACATCATCTGGTACTTAATTTTTAGTATGTAGTATTGGCTGTATCCACATGGAATATTACTGCTCTACAGGATTCATGTAACAAATATACTTGATGCAGAGATTAATTTCTTGAAATGGCCTGCTGTGTTCCTTCTCAGATGGTTCATGAATCTCTCGTGAATGGTACTGTTCTCTACTTATCCTGCTATCTGGACAGGAGCAGGGAATGAACTGGGCACTTTGGAAGTCCATGCCACAAATCAGTGAAATGAGGCAGTAGGTCAAGCGTGATGTCCCCTATGTGCATTTGGCTGGAAAGGTGCATGCTTGCTGATGCCGTGAATGTAATTTCTACCCTCTCCTGTGACCTCCAGTTTAAATGAAGATTTTTTATTTTCTGTCCGAACAAAGAGGAGAAAAGAAATACTGTGAGAGTATGGAAGTAGACTGCAATCTACAGGTCTTTGATGGTCTGTTAAGGCAGCAAAAGTTTTGGACCCACTGTCTTGACCTCTGGAGATCCTGTGTTTTTGATGGTAAACTCTGAGAAGAAAGTGAGGAGAGGAAGCAATGCATGGTGAAGTTTGAAGTGGTATTGGTTAGGATGCAAATGCCAGTGTTGTGGCAGAAACTGTGGAAAAAAAGGTGTTTCCAGGTTAGGAGTGATACGAGAGGGACAGTGTAATCTCCAGTTGTCAAGTATGTAAGCGAACCTTTTCAACGAGGCTTTTTGAGATTGGAATACAGTCTGATGGCAGAAGAGAACTCTGCCCTACCCCCAGGTGTATGCAGGTACCTATTTATGTCTCTTGTTAAGAGAGGAAGAATTACCAGTTTTCAGGTTGTTTCTGAAACAGTTAGCTCCAAACTTTGTGTCACTGTGGTTTCATGCATCAACTCCTTGCTTTGTTTCCCTTCTCCTTTGGAAAGTGAATTTCTTAAAGTGACAAAGGATCTGAACACTAAAAAATTACACATCTGTGCCCTTGTTCTGTGTCGCAGTTGGGGCAGACGTGGGACGCACACTAGTTTTAACATAAAGTGCAGGCAGAAAGCGTTTATTTCAAGAGCTAGTGTCATATATACACTTTTTAATGTTTATCATTCTTGTTAGTTGTTTATTGGTTGCTTAACTACTACAGTAGATTCATCGGTTATTTTAACTACACTATACTAATATTAGTTACCCACAGACATAGACATCTCAAGAATCTAAGCAAAATGCTAGCTGCAGTTTTGCTGCTGTTTACTCTCTCTATTGTTTTGAATTTCTTGCTTCTCTCTACTAGATTTCTCACAGGTAAAAATGGACTGTGCTGAGACCAATGTCAGACTCAGACAGGCTTTCTGACTTGCTGTTAATTCCCACAGGTTTGGTCCTCCTATCTCTTCCTTCTTTCTATTGCAGTCTTCCCAACTTTCTAAGACAGCTGTTACTCAAGTTGTTAATTCCTGAGTTGCTAAGAAGCCCAATGGAATTGAGAAGAGGTGGGCAGAGATAAACCCCTAGATGGTTCATTGTGAGTCAAAGCTAACAATCCTTTCATGTAGCAGAACTTATGCTCTGCACTTGTTTTGGGTGTCTTTGCACTGAACTTCCTTGTGTATAAGACTTATCTGATCTTTTCTGGATAATGTCTAGCACCCTGTTAGCTAGGAAGGTAGGAAATCATCTACACAGAGCTTCTGCTGTTACGCTGGTCCTGCTAGGAAGCTGCTGACAGTGCAAATGGTGACTCCCAAGCATGTTGAGATCGGCTCTTATAAGATCATAAATAGGAGGATGTTGTCCAACTTAAACGTATTTTTCCTGTGTTTTGGGATTGGATTGTGTACTACGATCACATAAATACACAAAGCTTCAACAAGTGACTTTTTATTGTTAGTGACTGTAACTTGTATGGTTTGTGCAGCAGAAGTATGTGTCAGAAAGACGAAATATTCAGACATAAGTGGTGATATAAGGAATTGCTTTTTGCCGTTTTGTTAGTATTGGTGTTAAGTAAGCTGCCCACTGGCTAGAAACAAGTTGGTTTTAGGCATTTTACAGGTGTCCTAGAACTGGGGGGAAGGAAAAAAATGTAACTTGGAAAAATTGTGCAAGGCTTGATTTTTTTTTTTTTTATTTTTCTTTTATCCTTACCCTTCTTTCATCCTCTCTTTCCCCCTCTAGTACAAAAGACATAAAGTTACCTGAAGCACGTGTGTACTCGCTATTGCATCAATAACTTTCAGGGGATAGTTCTGATAGAATTGCCTTTAATTTATTATATTACTGGCCTGAAGAGGTTTGAAAAAATGCCTCTATCTGAATCGCCTTGCTGAAGTCTATTGGCATAGAGGAATAGGAGGAAGAATCATGCAGTTCAGTGTTTTTCCTACATATTAATGTTGAAGTAATAAAATATTTTATATTAACCTCTTTCCATGTTATTATTGGAAAAGAATTGCCTGAAAGAATCAGGAAATGTTATTTCACTTATTGCTTTATTTTCAAGGTCTTAAATATGGTGAGTAAAAGACTGCATTTTCATGGTGATGTTTCATTGACATTTGGTTTTAGGACTGCATACTAAATAGAATTTTAAACTGTTATCATTTGGCAAGTGCATCTTTGTAAGTCACTTTTGGTTATTTCAATGGTGAATTAACAAGCCTCTCTTTTCTAAAGAGATATTTCTAACTTTCAGGCTGGAGTACTTCCACTTGCAGCTATTTTTCTCTGGCCTAGCTTTTGATTTATACAAATGCTAATTGTAGGGCTTTGCATCTGTGTGTATACATAGTTTCACAAGGTCATACACGTTTTTAATGAACTGTCTGAAATATTTTTATATTGCTCTGTTGTTACGTAAAGAGATCACTGTCTTAGAAGTCTTGTTACATTAGTCAGCTCAAAAAGAGAAAAAAGTTAATAGTAATATCTGTGTATAGAAAAGCTGATTTTTGTTTGTCTTCTAAAGTTTTATCTTCATTATCTTTGCAGGCGTCAGAAGGTGTCACCTTCATTGGACCTGACACACATGCTATTCAAGCTATGGGAGACAAGATTGAAAGCAAATTGTTAGCCAAGAATGCAAAGGTCAACACGATCCCTGGCTTTGATGGAGTAGTCAAGGTGAGAAATCATTTAATTACTGTCTGCCCACTGTAGGAGCAGTGTCTAAATCAAAGTACACCTATTGAAGGTCTGATGCAGAATCTAATTATAATTTCATCTTCTTTTCCAGTAAAATGTAATTAAAAATGGAGTACAGATTTTTACTAGCAAGAGAGCTTTGGAGAAGAGGAGAAAGTCCTTGATAATAAGTGATGTATTAGGAGTTCTTCAATGGAGTCTCTAAAAATACTTTGCTTTAAATTTAACATGGAGGCAGGTATATTTGTTAAATGTCAGGTGTGGATTTGACTTATTTGCACATCTTTACATTTCTCAGGTCTTCTTGTTTGTCAAGATCTTGACAGCTCTGAGTTAAGTGAAGTTTGTTAAACTGTGTGAAGTTTCCATTTTATGGTCTGTTCTGATGCACATTTCCATGTGTTGCAGAATTCAGGGTGAGGATGGAATGGGGAGAAGTTGGTGGCTCTTTATCAGAATCTACAGCTAATGCTCTTTGTGTGGTTTTAGAAGGAATGTGTCCAACAGTTTTGTAAAAAAAAATTGTTGTTTCTTTATCGTTTGTAAGGTTAAATAAAGTATATCTTAGTTTTTGTTTATTTTCTGCTACAGTGATTGTGTTGGGTTCTTACAAGCTTTCCTGTGTCTTAATTGTCTATGTCAATGTAGTTAAATAAGCTTTTATCCTTTAAAACCTTTGTTGTATACAACCAGAACTTGTACATTATAAAATGTTGACCTCCTGGGTTGAAATTTTTTGTGCTTGAGATGTCAAATCAGTTTTTTTAAATGAATTTTGAGTAAACTGTAAGTTGTGTGAAAAAGCATGTAGTAGCTAAGCTGGATTTTAAACTCTGTTAAGAGACAAAATACTCCCCAAAACCTGACTAAAAGCAAAACGTAAATAGAGTACAAAGGGGCTAAGCCTCTCCAAAATTACCTGGTCCAATGAGGCTACCTGGAGAACTTGACTTAGTGAGAGAGAATGAAAAAATCACAAAATAGCTGACGTCAAAATGCCCAAGGGAATTTTTCTGTACTTGTGATGGAAGTGCATGATGTATGTAATGACTGGCAGCAGGTTAATGATGCAACAGGTAAAAGTGCAGAGACTTCTTTCTTTTCTTGAGGGCTCCATGTGAGCATTGGGCTGGCATTTGTGGCCATGCTGAAGTCTGAGAGATGCAAATTGGCAAATTTCAGGTATTTGTTGCATGTTTTAACAGTCCCTTGTGTATTGTGTGTGTTTAGCACTCATACGATTTAACAGCAGCCAAGCCGTTGTGCATAACAGTCTCTGTTCTGAAATCCTGCATATTGTTATAGAAATCCTGAAAATAACTTCCAGAAAAGCATCTAGCTAGGAGATAACTTTGAATTAATCATTTGAATGCCACAAAACATTCTCTAATGCAGAATTAAATACTCAAAATGCTGTTTTTGTCATTGTGTCAAGTTAAAACTTATGTAAGGGTGTTATTCTGCTGATAAAAAGAAACAAACCTGATGAAGTAGGATAATGGTTAGTGAATAGACTCTTAACCAGTACAGCTGAGCTGCTTTCTTGAAGCACTTGTTTTGTAGACCTTGAATTGCACTGTTTTTGACAATTATCTGATGTTCCTGACACAAAAAGGAAACTAAAGTGATGTGGTTGGCAGTGGGCTATATGCAACAATACCCTTAAAACCAAATGAACTGTAGTGTAGGCCTGAGTTGAGAACTCCAGTCCTCTGCTATTGAAAGGAACTATGTGGTAGTTGCTTAATCCCAAAGTGTCCATATTATATCAGTTTCACATACCTCAGCCCTGCACCACTTCTGATTATCTGAAGAGTGTTGATGGAAAAGAGTATATAACTAAAAAAAAACCCCAAACCCAAACCTTCAGTGTGCCTACCAAATAAGAAAAAGGAAAGTCCACAGACATTGCCAGCATTGTAGTCTCCATCAAAAAGCAGAGTTACAAATTTTAGGCTAACCAGTGCTTTGATTACCAATTATAGGAAATAAAGCTTCTGATAATTGATAGTGTCATACTTGCCATGGATCTAAATATGTGCCTGTATTTGTTCTCTGATTTCCTTCCTGTGACAATGTCTTTTGCTCAAATGAATACCCAAATAATTAGGTCATACAGGATGCCTGATATTTGGCTAGAGCTTGATATACTATTTTGCAAATTCAGACTAAGATAGGAAGGGCAAAGCTATATGATACCAGCTCTAATCAGAACAGCAACACATAAGGAACTGGAGACTGTTTAGGATTTCTGTGGGAGACTTATTTTAGTCACAGTTATGAAGCTTTCAAAATCTTTGAGGGCTCTTTTTCTTGAGAAATAAAAATTTTAAATGTCTTAGGAAGGAGCTAAGTGTCTGCTTGATGCTGAAGGTGATTAAAGATGGCTTCAACTTTAGCTTCAACTTTAAAGTGGAGTCTAGTAAAGCTGGAAGAAAGCTGCATTCATGCCTCTGACAAGGCCAGAAATTAAGACAGATCTGTTGCATGTATTCTTTGTGGATGAACAGTTAAAGCAAACACAGAGTAACAACTTCTAGTGCTTCATTATTCAACTCAGGACTGCACTGAAAATCTTTGTTACTAGAAGAGTTGTCTTTATCCCTGTTAAAAAGTGTTGCAGATACTTAGGTCCTTCATGAATAAAGGTAATTTTTCCTCTCCTCTTTATGTTGCTTAGCACTTAAACATAGGAGACACTGTAGTTGCTAAGGTTTTGTGATAACATCTTGGAGAAGTTGCATGCAGAAAAATTCCCAATGAGTAGAAATTAAATAAGAAATTTAAAAGAAGGAAGCCCTTCTACAGTGTACTTAAAGCTGGAAGGATTCAAGAGGGGTGTGCTTGGCAAAACAGACACAACTAACTGTTCTTATACTGGCAAATGCTCTAGCAAATATGAAACTGTGGAAAGATGTGGAATGAGAGTGGAGAGGGCAGTTTGACAAAGAGTAATTTTCTTCTCATCCCTGGTTCAGTTTCTCAGTTGTCTGGGGCAAGGGTTATCCGGTTAGCACATGTAAGGAACCGGGGTCTTGTGCTGTCAGCTAGAGATCCAACAAAAGCATTCAAAGGTAATTAATTTCAAAATGTGTAACTACAATTAGTTTTATAAAACCTGATTGGAAGAGGTAGTGCTAAATGGTGTTCATCAAAAGAATTAACATTAATCCATGTGAGCAATGGCTATACTATAGTTAGAGCTGGGACGATGTATTGACTGTAAATAACCAAAGGGGAGTAAGAGACAAGAACAAAGTGGAGGCTGAGTAATGAGAATAAGGACATGCCGTGGTGAAAAACTGGCGAAGGAGTGGCAAGGGAAGGATGATTTTTGTATTGTTTCACCACGTACAGCCAGTTTGGTTTTATGGCTGGTGGAACACAGCTGGATGTAGACCCAGAAGAATAATGTCTGTGTCTACTTAGTTTCACTAATGTCAGTAAACATGCTAGAGGCCTTTAGCAAGGCTCTGAATTTACTGTAGTTAAGTTTTGGGTACCTGTTTTAGCTGAATTCTTGCATTGGGATATTGGCATTAGGATTGAATGATCACTGTTTTGCTGGAGAGGTTGTGAAGAGACTGGATATGAACTGAAGGTTCTCCAAGGCTAACACCCTCAGCCATGAAAACTATTATGCAGTTCTTCATAATTAATACAAAGTTTCACAGTTCTAGGAATCTCTTAAGCAGCTTTATCCTGCCATTCCCCTACATCAAGACAGTTTTGTTTTTCTGTCTCCACCTCCTGGTACTTGGTTGAGAGGCATCTACATGAAATTAGGAGGTTAGGAATTCTTATGTGAAAAGAGTATTTTATGTCTCCTTAACTTAATGGAATCACCTATTTGTGAAAATGCTATGGCATAATTTTATAACTCTTAGGGTTTTTATTAACTTCTACCATTACTTGAACATTTTTACGTGTACAATAAAAGGTAGTGCTAAAATTATATATTTCTTTACAGTCTCCAGGTCATTTTGGGAAAATGGTAGTGTAGCTAATGTGCTTTTGGAGGAAACAGCAGTAAATCATTGAGGACTTTTGCTTTTAAAAAGAGTTTAAAATGCTTTTAATACCAGTGTCGTTTTGTGTATTTTGCATATATGAACATGTGCGTTAGGCAGTATCATAGCATTCAGTTTTTTGTTCCTCTTGTGCAAATACTGTGTATCTCTCATAAATTTTATGTACCAAAAAGCTAAAATAATGGTCCTAACTTTTTATGTTTACTCAAACTGCTCCTGTATTTATGTAATCAGCAAGTGAAATTCATGATATTTTAAACATACATCCAAGATACTTTCTTATGGAAAAAGATCAAAAGACTTACCAGAGATTTCAATATGTCAGTTTCTTTCTTTTTTTGTTTTTTTAATTAGTTTTCCCCTTTAAAATACAGCAAGTTTTTGTTTTCTGGTTTAGAAATGCTCTTTGAAAGCAAAAACTTGAGTATGCATTGATTTTTTTTTTTTTTCCATTGTATCTTAGAGTTTGGGTTCTAATATGTTAGAACTGTAAAAGAAACAGATATTGAAACAGTGTCAATTAATAACTGTGCTGGACAGATGACTGAAGTCTTTTCAAGATAGGACTAAGACAATTAGTGCTGCTGATACCAATCTGCTTGTGACTTAAAGTTGTTGTATGCATGTATAAAAATACAGTGGCAGTGAAAAGTTCCCCAATAATGATTTGCAGCTTGTCTTCCTGTGGACTGCAGTGTATCAGTTAGCCACTTGTTTGCAGGTAACTAAGTGAAAAAAGATTACGCTGTTTGCTTCCCCCCCTTAATTCTATTTTGCAAATATATGGGTGAATTTGCAAGAGAAAAGAAATGTAAAAGTTTCCTTCTCGACTATAATCGTGGCTCTTCATCAGTCATCACTCTTCCTGCATTTTGTTCAAGAGGCTCTAATTGTCTGCATTTGGCAGGTTTAACACTTCCTGACAGAGAGGCTATTAAGGGGAAGTATTCTCGCATAACTGTCACAGGCAGGAACAAAGAACCTTCAAACTCAATGTGTGGAAACCACTAACATTCTTAAATGACCCTTTTCATGCATTTTATCCCTTTAAGCTAAAATTTGGAGGGTGCAGGGTCATGGAAAGCAGCAAGGTGTAATAAAACAGTAAACTCTTGAGGTTTTTTTGGGGGGGAGTGTGAGGGATAGGGGGTTTTTTTGCTAGATTTATCTCTTGAGTTAAAAACAATTGTTATTTGGAAAAATCTCATTAACAGATGTGACTGGAGTAAAAAGACTTAAAACTGATGTTGCTTTCAGGACTGCTTTGAACTTAACAAGCACCGATTTGTGGAGCAGACTAGCTAATGAAAGGAAATTAAATTTTCTGACAACTTCCCCTGCCAGCCCCCTTATTCTTCATGGGGCTGTTACTAGGTACTGAAGACTTTTAAAGAGGATTTTGTTTTATTATCGGACATAAATGAACCAGGTATGAACATTTCTTATGTATTTTTTTTAAAGTTCTGACCTGGGTGCTTTTAAAATGGATTGCCTTGAAAGCTTTAAAAATATCAGGTTTCAGTTTAATGTTCATAAGTCAGCCCCCATAGTTTCAGACTCAGTTAGCAGCTGGTGGTTTCCAGACATTAATGCCTTCTATACAAATTTTTTAATGTATGTCATGGGATAGTATAAATATTAGCAAATTTAGATGGAATTTTCAAGCTTAACCCATACCACTGTAATTTAACCCTTTTTCTTTCTAATTTTGTGTAATGGAAGTATACTGTTTTCAGTAGTAATAACCAGAACTAACTACTGCAGGAGAAGCGATTTGGTTATTGAAAAGTAAGCGATTCAAGTATTTTGGTTTTTTATTCTGAATTTCCCAGGACTTTTTTCTGTACCAGGCTACGGTAGTATGAGACAGCTGCAGCAATAGGTGGCATCAACGAAAGGATTTTTAAAGTTGTTGTATGCTAGTAATGTGCAGCTCTCTTAAATGGAAACAATTATGGGAATCTTCTCCTTTCGGATATAGTTTAAAATGATGCATTTAAGGCTTATTTTGTCTTCAGAATTCAAAACTTTCAAAACTGAAGTGCGTTTGTTCCTTCTTGAGTAAACAAAACCAATTTGTCTTTAAAGTTCTGCAAGATTTTTTTCCCTGAACTTGAATTACTCCCAAACAATAGAGAATCAACTCCCCCTACTGACAGCAATCAGGAAAACACAAGGAATACCTGTGAGGACAGAAACAAGCTGGTAGTGGACAAACTTTAACGATCTGATTTATGGTCCATTATTGATTGTAAACTTCTAAATTCTAGCATTAAATTCCTACAACTGCAGAAAATCATTTTGCGATCCTGGTTGTGTTTCCTGTCAGCTGATTCCTCGTTGCTTTGAGTTTCTCAGTGCACTAATGATGAGGTAGAATTTACATTCCACTTATGGTATTAATTTTACATTCCTCTGGCTGAAAAGGGTCACAAGGTTGTAAAATCAAACATTAAATGAATCGGAGGAGACAGTAGTGCAATATATGACTGCCCTCAGGACACAGTGCAATGGCTGATGGGATTAACGTTGGGTCTCATTTCCTGCTTTTACAGGATGCAGATGAAGCTGTCAGAATTGCAAGGGAAATTGGTAAGTTCTTAAATTAGCTATGGTGGGATTTGTGTGCCTCTCAGCAGACATGGTTGACTAAATTGAATGTGTAATAAGTAATCCCTATAGAACAAATAATGTTTTAATAGTTTTTAAGTTCCCTGTTGCCCATAGGGCTGGAAGAATCTAGACACTAATGCCCTGTCTCTTATATCGTCACATTTGGGCTTTTCAAACTGGAATTTACAGAACAAGTGCAGCCATCATTTGTGGAATGAATGTAATATGCAGTAATGAGTACCTCACTAAAGGAGTTATCTGAAAGTATATCTGCAGTTGGACATGATAGTCAGAAGCTAGGCATGGTACATTTCCCTTTATATGGAGACTGACACCAGTGACGTTACGATCTTTATTCTTCCTCACTGTGTGGACTACAGCTAGCTTGAATATGATCCAGAGCACCAGCCTTCTGCGCTTACTGGAATAAAGTGACTATTCTGCTTCTGCATATCTCATAGAATGGTGAAAAGAGCAACCAGCAAATGAGTCTGGGGCTCATTTTGATGAAGGTTAAGTGTAATATGTGTTTAATGAGTTTTGGCTTTTCTTTACTAAAGCTTGATATTAGTGAAAATACCAAACCATATGCTTGAAATTACACATGTTTTTAAATGCTTTCTAGGAGAAGACTCTGATGCAGTAAGATGTATGATTTTTCTTGGGATTTTTCTTTAATTTTCCCTTTGAGACTGTAACCATGAGAAGCTATTTAGGTTTATCACAGGTAGATAAACAGCTTTTCACCTGTGTCAAAAGCTATTGCTGTACCTTTATGTGCCAGATAGAAAGTGGGACTTGCACTGCTACAGATAACTTCTAAGGAATGTAAGAGCTGTCCGCTTTGAATTTAAGTTGGGCCTTTTACCCTGCACTGGTTAACTGCCCCGAAACCCCTCCTAGGCTTGTCTGACTTTTAGGTTGACACAATTGAAGTCAGCACTTCTGTGGGTCAGGCTCTGTGTCCTTGTTGTGAAATCCAGTGATAACTGATCACGGGAGCATTACCAAAAGGAAGAGATTACTAACCAAACTGGAACATTCAGAGAGAATGGTAAATAAAATTGGGTTTAGTCGTGAATAAAGATATAATATTGTGACTTTATTTCAGTTCAGTTTCTCTTCAATAGTCTTTCTTGCTCTTGTGTTTTAAAGATTTCCTGCAAGGATTTTTTAAAACAGTTTTGATGAATGGAAGTCAGAAGGCATGCAGTGGCTTTCTAGACACCCTTTAAAATACATTCTTTTTTAATTTTCCTCTGAGTTCTTCTGGTGTTCTGTTGGCTGGTTCCTGTCTTTGATATCAGTAGCACTTTGGAGGTCATTATATTAAGGTGGTCTTAAATCTGTGATAATAAAGTCAATTACAGACAGCTGGGTGGTGCTTTATTTAGATGGAAAATTCTTAAACTGTTTTGATACAAGAAGGGTTTGTACCATGAAACCATGTAGTGAAAGAAAAATGTCCCGTCTGGCTTTTTCCCCTCCCACGTTTCGACAAGCTGATCAGTTTGGTTAAGCTTCTGTCTAATTGTAACCACTGACCAGAGTAAAACGTAGTGATTTTAATTTCAAAGGATCTAAGATCGAATGAAATTAGTCTCTTGTATATATATATAAAATATATTTGTCCTTGTGTATAAAGTACTTGATATGCAATGGAATACTTTCAGATTGTTTCTAATTTCACTAATCCAGAGTTTTAGTCTTCTAAGAAAGCTTAAGTAATTATTTAAAAAATAACCATGGGTGAGCACTTAAAACACTAAAACTCTGTGTGATGCTCTCTTGCTGCCTGTGGTTTTTTTCCTGCTTCTCTCTGCTGTGTTCTGGCCAAAGATCCCATAGTAGGTGGAGCATGGCACCTCAGGGTAGAGAACACAGCCTTTACCTGTTTCAGTGACTATTATCTATGGATACACATTTTCAAGGTATGGGAATTAAACCACCTTTTTGCCCCTGGTTTGAGAGATTTTCCTGAGTTGTCGAGAGAGAATGTGACACAGATACTAGGCTAAATCGGAAACTGGAAGAAGTTCAGACACAAATTGCTGTATTGGCTCTTTTCTACAGTCTCCTCTGTTTGTTGGTGTGGGCTGTTCTGCTCTTGTGATCCTTTCTGTAGTGCTTAATTACATTGGCCCTTTTCCCATGCTGCTTTTAGGTCTGTATGTAGAGTTGCACGTTAAGCACTGCTGGCTTCTTGATTCTGAAGCATCGATGAAACTTCAGAAAGTTTGACTCCTCTATTTGAAGGGATTGAACAGCTGTGAAGTGCAGTCAGTTAAAACTAAATGAAAGTCTGTACAAAACTGAAGAGATGAAAAAGATGGGGTTTTTTTGTCATGTTTCATTTGACATGGGTTTAGTTAGTGCTAGCTTTTAATAATGGGTATTGAAAAGAATCTGGTATCACCACATGCAATACTGCTCAGAATGGTATTGCTCAATGTGTTCTGTGGTCTACTATCTGCAACTTTATAAAAATGGTTAAATGACATCTAAAAACCTTGGTGGCAGAGAGTGAGGGAACTAACAGCTGTGGGACATCAGAAGTTTGTTTACTCCTTTTATCATTCATATTCTCGGAATAGTAACTGTCCTGGAAACAAAGCAGTCCTAACTTAATAGCACCTTTTTAGCAGCAAAAGTAGGCACAGTGATCTTCAAGACTGACGGCTTTTTACCTTCTTGCCTCCTAAGGTCTTTAGACCCATCCTTAAGAGGCATCACAAGAATGTAAAACTGTAAAACAAGAGTAGGTTTTAATCTCACATGCAATTTTAATTTCACATAAATTGGCATCTAATTTGAGGGAAGGATTGAAAACCTGACACCTACTCAGAAATGTGTCTGCTTTGTGAGTCTTTTCATTGCTGTTGTTGTGGGTACTTATAAATGGTGTTAGAAATTGTTTGCATGCCTCTCCCTTCCCACAACTAATCCAAACAATCCATGTGAACATACTTAAGCGATTTTGATTGCTGCTGAATAGTACAAAAGTGGAGAGTGTTGAGTAATGCATTCTGATCCCAGTATCCTATACCCAATATGCATGCAAAACTTAAATTTTACAATGCCTTTCTTTCAGTGTTTGGTATTGGCTAAAGAGCTGCTCTTAAGCTTAGTTCAGTACCCCCAAGAGCACGGAGTGTGTAACCTCATATTTGAGAAAAAGCTCCAGTATCCTTATATTCAGGGACTGGCTAGTTTACATGCAAACACGTAGAGAGGTCTGTTGCAATTTTTCTTTCTCAACTAGAAAACCTGTATGTATTTTTTCAAAACAGGCCTTACTTAATTTTTTGAAAACTTACTTTATTTTTGATTATATAGTGGCTCTTTGGGAGTCTTTAACTGCCTTGCCTACAGGTGTAGTTGGCATGTGGCACTGTACGTAAAAGGTGGGTGGGAGTGGAAGCAAAGTGGTCTTACACTTGGTGAATGATACTGGTAACCCATGTGTAGTCTCTGATAATTTAACCATGTGAGCTGTGATATGTGAATTACATTTTGGAGCATATAAAGGCTTACCAAGGCTCACTTCCAACATGCCTGTTTTGCTTTTGAAACTAAAGACCAGTAAATGCAGACTAGACTTTGCTTACAGAATTAAAATCAGCAAGCCATTCAAGCAACTGATATTATTAGACTGAAATTGATAGCATAACTAATGATGATTTTTTTCAAGTACATGTAACACTGAATAAGATAGATTTGGTAATGGAAATTGCCTTAGTGTGCTTGCTACAATAAGGCTTAAAACAATGCTTGTTTCAAAATTTCAGTCTTGCAGCTTTTTGGGTTGGACAGGGTCTCTAGATGGTAGTAGTATTGCCAGAGGTTTGTTAGTGTGTTATGCAGTAAACTCTCATTTCTTGCATGAAGGTTATACAAGATGTGCTTTTTCTTTACTGCAAGATATCCAGTGACTTGTGTTGGGAGCCTGCCAGTGCCAGGGGTCTGGAAATGCAGCTGCAGCATCAGTAAGATGCTCTTGTGCAAATATTGCATATACTGCATTTCATGAAAATTGGTTGAACTTGACTGTTGCTGCATGTAATCTAGAGTTATTTTGCCTTTACTCTTTAATCTCTGGGATTGTAGAGGCCTGGGTCAAACTCACTGTTACTCTGTGACTTATCTTGTACCCTTCTATAGGTAGTATCAGATATTTTGTAAGAAAATATAAGAGAGACTCTAGAAAGGTTATTTGCATGGCTCTGTTTGGTCTTAACCTTATACGTTGTAACAAGAGACTACTTTAGACTCCGAGGCATGAAGATTTTCAGCCTTTTGGTAATCCATTGTATAGGAGTTTGGTTTGTGCTCTACGTGTGCTTAACTATTACCTCTCTCCAGCTTTCAGCCATGTGAATGCTTTATGGCCTGGGGTTTCTCAGTCTAATAATGTGTTAAGTTGGAAACTATTTTATTGGTTTGTTTTTTTTTTCTCTTTCTTTGTTAATTTAATGTTCTCTTGTACTGTTGCTGCTTTCCTGCCTTCCAGTCAACACTAGTGTTTGTTATGCTTGTCTCATGCCTTTTTTTGGTATCCATTTCAGACTTTTTAAGGAAAAAAAAAAAGATTTTCCAGATCTTGCTGGTTTTAATTATCTTCTCCCGAACCTCCTTTCAGTTAGATCACTGTGAGGAGGAGGTGGGCATATTGTATTGCTGTCACTTGACAGAGCAAGAGTAGATCTACATTCCAGAAAGAAATTGTAAATATCAGTAACACATATGACAGTAGACTGGACCCACTTCTAGGAACCATATTCAAATGTCTCTTTCTGTCCTCAAATCAAAGCCTTTTGTTTCTTCAGTTCTCAAGGACTGATACTCTTCTTGCCAGATGATATCAGCTGGTCTGATATTTGCCTTAATGTTGTGATTTTCATTAAACATACTGGAGACCAAAGGCATAAAGAATTTTCTGCTATCCTAGAAATGTCAAAAGCATTTTAAACAGATCCTTGATTTTAGCTTTCTGCATGGTTGTGTAGAGAACAGTCAAGTTCTCTGGTATGAAGGAAGTGTTTCAGGAAGTTGCTTTGAATGAAAAGATTGTATTAAAAAGAAACAATCATTACTAAATCTGCATTTAAACTGTATACTTTACTGTTATTTTCTAGCTTTCAGAAAAGGCAGGTCCTGCCTCATATCCACTTTACAGTATCTTGTTCTACGAGTAAGATTTGCCAGTTATGTACAATGCTGTCAGATTTATACTGCTTGTTTTTTCTTACTACTTGTCAGTAGTTGGGGAGAATACATTTTTATTGTAAAAAAAAAAAGTAATCTGTTTTCTGATACTATTGCATAATGTCTAAGCAGCACAGCTCTTGAGCTGCTCTATTATTTAAAATGTACTGCACTAGAAGTGTTGATAAGATACACGTTTGTTTACTCAATCCTTAGATTTAATTTATGAAGATCTACTAATTTTTGCTATTAATTTAAAAAAAGAGTATTATTTAAGCAGCAACAAAGGAAAAAAAATTGTTCCTAAAGAAACGTGAGCTTAAAAAGGTCAAATGCCTTGTTCATAAATCACTTCATTATTTGGGAATAATTCATTCTGTGTTTTTTTGGTATAAATGAATTGGAGAAGACAGCCTTTCTTGGCTGTAGAAATTACTGCACTGACAGCTAAGTTTTGAAAAGAAAAGTTTCTCCTCTGTTCTTCCTGCAAACAAAGTGTTTTAATAAATGAAGTTATTGTCTACTGGCTTTATTGGACATGTGGTCAGTTGTCATGTTCCTCTGACCAACTGAACAAAGTTTGAACTTCTGTCTAATTGTTCCCCGCTGTTAGGCTACCCTGTCATGATCAAGGCCTCAGCAGGTGGTGGTGGGAAAGGCATGAGAATCGCTTGGGATGATGAAGAGACCAGGTGAGATGCTGTCCAAAAGCTTGCCTTGATGAATGCTGCAGTTACTGAAGTCCCATTAAGCCATTGTGAGCTGACAGTTGAGCAGATATGAAATGTTAGACAGAGAAATTGGATATTATTTGGTTTTATCCTTTCAGTATAGTGAGTGATATACTTTGGAAATTTGTGTGTGCCTATTTCCACTTAATTCTTGCATAAACCTTACAAAACACTGTCCATTAATTTCAGTAAAAAACCAACATTTACCACTGCTGTTAGTCTAATGTCAGACTGTAAATTTAGAGTGTAAATAACATTTTGCTGTATGCCTTTCAGAATGCTGATTTATTAATTCTCTGTTAGAATATTTATTGGCCCTGATTCACAAACATTAATGCATGTCATTAGTTCTGTTAAAGTGGATGAGACTGATAATTCCTACGTGGAAACACATATGGTATTACCAGAATGTGCTCTAATAAATTGCATACTTCAGTGTTTAAAGTATTTGGATCTGCAAACTATTGTACTTTTGTCTGTTTTGAAGCAACACGTATTTCAACACAGATGTTTTCATGTGTCTTATTGGTTGTCTGAATCCTGAACATTCCATGATGCTTTGTTGTTGACTTGGAATTTTACAATCCATTATCTGCTGATATTCTGGCAGTGAGGAGCCTGATTTCAAGTCCATGTGCTGCTGATCTTACAGAAAATAGTATTTTCTGATTTTTCAAAGACTTGTAATGAAAAGCCTGTTTGATCCAAAATAACCTGAATGTTTTCCTTTCTGCACAGAGGGAGCAGCACATGTGCTGGAGTCAACAAAGTACAACTGAAATTTTCAGTGAATTTAGTCATTTGCAAGACTTCCCTGTCATTTTTCTGTCCGCTATTAAATTTTTGTTTGTCAAAACCTAAAAACTGGATGAAAGAACAATGATGTCTAGCAGTTAAATTTTAGATTTAAAGAAAACATGGTGGGTTTATTTGTACCTTGCTCTGTCTAGTCCATTTGTATTCAAATCCAAATAAGAAAATAATGTTTTGTGCAGTAGAATGAAGATCTAGAATAACCTGCTTTCTTAAAAGGATATTTTGTTGCTACTGCTTTAGAATCCAAAATTACTGCCTTGATCTTGTTCAGGCAGCAGTTGCATCTGTTGGACTTGAAAGGAAGGCATTCATTTTTTGTTTAGTTCAGAAAGGAGCAAAGGAGCTTGATTAAAGTAACTGTTTTAAAGCAAAAATGGATCTAAAATCGTGATTGCCAACTTAATTTGGAGAAAGGCTGTGGTCATGGTTTAGAAAGTCACCTGGTAGAGCTGATTGGTACCAGTAGAAGCTAGCTAGGGATATTCTTTTATGTACATTTGCATATCAGTAAATTAATTTAGTGATATTACTTTGACTCAGTCCTATTCAATGATAATTTGAGCTGCTTGCCTTGTTTATGGAAAGCTTTTGAATGATAAAATATCCTGGATTGGATGGGATGGACAAGGATCATCGAGTCCAATTCAATTCTGAAGTATCATTCAGCTCCTCATTATTTGTAGTGGAGTCCTTATAACAATCCTCTTGGTTCGCTGTGCAAGCCTTGCCTTTATAGTGTAATGTTATATCTGAAAGGTGCTAAGAGGAAGAACATCCAGACAGTCACAGATCAATGCTACTTATTGAACCTAAATCAAGGAGAGAAGCTTATTTTAATGTTTGTGAATAGGTAAAATTAAGTTGACAAAATACTTCTTGCAGGAAGATGAAAGTGTGTTTTAAGAGAACTTGAAGACAAACAGATTTACTTCTCAGGTGAAGAAGAATATTTGGGTTTCTCTAACAGTCTGTCTTTTAGAATACTTATGAGGTTGTAAAAGATTTGTTGTACATGCCCATTAGTTGTGTTATGGATCTAAAATTGTTTCTTTTTATATGTCTAGAGAACACCTGACTTGAATGTTTTGAAGGTGACTCAATTGTTACTGACAAAACAATATATCTGATAGTTTTAATACTACATAAAACTATTGTATAGTTTTGCTGCATTCAAGTCCATGTAATACTAAAAATAAACAAATTATCTGCTATGGGCAGACTCTGGAAAAACTAATATCTGAATGGCCTTTTGCATTTCAGAGTTCATAAATACAAGGTGAGTGTGAAGAACGGTTGGTAATATTTTGATCTGTAAACTTGTTTTGGCTTTGTCTCATGGGATTAATTTAAAATACAATTTCAAAATGAAAGTCTTTATATAGAATCATTCCTGATTGGGAAGGGATCCACAAGGATCATGGAGTCCAACACCTAGCCTTGCACAGGACCATCCCCAAGAGTCACACCATGTATCTAAGAGCATTGTCCTAATGCTTCTTGTACTCTGTCAGGCTGGTGCTGTGACTATTTCCCTGAGGAGCCTGTTCCAGTGCCCAGCCACCCTCTGGGTGAAGAACCTGCTCCTTGTTTGAAACATACTTTTGGATTTTCAGGATAGTTGAAAACCTTTCTTGTTTCAACTGACTGTGTGGTACAGCAAGGAGGCTTAAATGTATGTGTGGCGTGATGTGGAAATAGCTACTGAAAGTGGAAAAGACCAATCTGAGGAACTTAATTGCTACTTTACAGAATTACTCACTGTGGTAACTTACTGCTGCTTTATCTTTCATGTCCCTTAAATATACCAAGTGATGACAATTGTTTTAGATCCTCTGTAATTATTATCTTATTCCAGCTATAGCTAAGATTTCTGTTAATTTTCAGCTAGTATTTCTAAAAGAAATACTGGTACAGTTTTGTCAGTGTTACAATTTGGTTTTTGAAATAGCTCTTCACATGCCCTTCACTGTGGAAGGCTGCAGTGTTTCTCCCATCTCTGGGTAGGGCTGCTCTTGTGTTTTTGAAGATCGGAGTCCCTCCCAGTTTTTGCTTCTATTACTTTTTTCCAAATTTTGGTCAAACTCTAGAGTGGAATTTTGTGTACAGTTCAAGCCACTGACCCACATCTGATATTAAGATATCCTTATGTTCACTCTAATGTAATCCCTAGCTAGTTGTCTTGGTTTGGAGACATATAATTTAGCATGCCTTTTGTTTGACTGATAGATGCCCACTTAAAATTACATTGAAAATGAAGGGTGGATTTCTGAAAAGAAGTTTACCTAAAGTTCAGGCTGGTAGATCTTTTACAACCTGAGAAAGTTCTGCTGTGGTCTGTACCTAAAAGTATTTTTAATTTAGTGTCATTGATCATCCTAGCTCTGGTCTTTGTATATGGAGAACCTCTGTGCTCGCATCCCGGCGAGCCTGATCTGAAAGGTATAGACAACGTTAAGCTCATGAGGCAGTACAGCAAAGCATGACTAGGGTGTGTGTCTGAATAGCTACACATCGTCTGTATCGTTCCTTCTTTGTGGAGAAACTGAAGGCTTCTTGCTTTCAGTATGCGTGTAACAATTGTACATGTAACTAAATTTTTAGGCTTCACGGCTTCAGATGGTAGGCTGGCAGCTCTGAAAAGGAATTAAATTCAGGACTCTGTCACTTCCAAAGAACAGACTGAAATTTTCTGGCAGAGGTTGTGGTGGACCTTTGTATGTAAAGGCACTTACTGGCTTGTAGGCTCAGTATGGGAGGTCATCATACAGGAGCTATTGGCCCATGTTTTAAACTCTGTGGATGTGCAGATAGAAGTTAGTTTCTTTAGCTAGTAGCCTCAGCTGCATACATGATAACCTCCAAGCTGAAAATTTGTACTGATTTATTTTTTAAAAGTTACCTTTGAAAAGTTTGGAGCTTGTGTGTTAGTAATTCCCCCATATGTCTCAGCTTCTGTAACTTTTCCTAGATGTTGAAGTCTTGCATGCTTAGTGGGTATCTGTTTTTAAAGTTTTTACCAAGGTAGCTTCCAGCAACAGATATTTAGAGAGATGAAAGATTTTGTCTTTTAACTTATAATAATAGGAAAATGGAAACTGTCCTGTTTCTGAAATTCTTTCTTGGTGCTAATGCCAATTTTATGAACGGAAATCAAACATCTGTTCTTAGATTCCAAGAATCCCCTATAATTTCTCTTCTGTGGTCTTGTGGTACCATGCTGTGTTTACTTCTGCTGTTCCACAGTTGTTGCTCTTCACTGAGATGGTGCAGCAGGACATGTGGGAGAACTACTAGTAAACGTGTTTTTGTAGTCTGAAATAATAATTTTCTGCATTTTCCCACCTTTTTTTAGAAGCATTGATTAAAATGTTCTTTTCCCCCTGATGCTGTAATCTTCCAATGGCTCTGAAGGAATGAGCAGTGGGACTTGATGAAGTTAATGTGGAATAATAAGTAGCAAATCATTCTGAATCCTCCACCTCCTAAAGCAAAGAAAATATGAAGTGTGCAGTATAAGAGGACAGTGGTTTAAAAATTCAGCAGCATTATTTATTACAAGCCTGTGCATTGGGTTTTATTATCTTTCCAAAGCATTGCATTTGGCCTTTCAAACTATGCAGAAAAGGGGGTGTATGGGCTTGACATCTTTGGTCTGTCCTGCACAGGTGTGTGCTGTTCAGGTGAGGGTAAGGAATCTATTGGGTGAGTGAAGAAGAGTGTTTCCTAAAACCCTAATTTTTAAAAAACCCACATATTCGCATGCCGTCTACATATGTAAACATACATAAATGGTGTGACTAGATAATTTTAGTTGGTTTTTTTTTTTTACATTTGGGGTTAAACTTGAAGCAATGGATATTGGTTTTGTGTGTAAAATCAACAACATTTGAATAGCTATTGGCTACTTGTTAGGGCTTTAGAGGGCTTCTACTATAATAATGGTTATCAAATGTCTACTTTTCAACCAGATGGCCCTTCTAATGCTGGCCTTGACAAGAAAAAAAAAATTATTTTACTATTTCTTGATACTGAAAACTGAAATTCTACATGATGAGTACAGTCTTTTGTTAGTGTCTGACTGCCTCAAAAGAAAATTGTTTTAATTAAAGCAGCACTGCTGATCTCAGAGCTGGAGGCAGAAAGTTGGCATGGCTGTTTCACTTCAGACAACCACAGGAAGGCTTGTGGCAACATCAGTAATGCTTTTGTACAACTTAAACTTCAGTGTGGGTAAATGTACTGTAGGGAGAGAGGGGAACCTTAGAGACATCCTATTTTTTCCTCTTTATAATTGTGCGTGTTTGAAGAGATCTAGAGGCAGCATCTCGTCCAGCTTCATCCTCTGAATAGCATCAACACTCAGTTTAAAGGTAGTTGCTTAGAACTTTGCCTGATTGGGTCTTGCATTGAGATTACACAGCCTCCTTAGAAAGCCTGCTCTGCTTTTTCATTCTTTCCAGCATTTTTTTTCCTCACATCCAGTTGAAAGTAATTTTTATCGTTGGACAATTGCAACTGCACAGATTTGTAAGATAAAACAAGGTCAGAATATCTGAGTAGTCATTCCTAATTTAAAAAGATTTACAGATGTATGGATGAGATGATTAGGCACCTGTCTTTTTCTAACAAGTATTGCAGTGTAGATTTCTAATTAGCACACATCCTTCGGTGAAAGAAAAAGTCAGTTGTGAATAATAGTGCATAGAACTGCGTGACACAAAAATGTTTACAAAACAAAACAGCCTTTGATATAGGAATTAAAATAGCTATAAATCTGTTTCAATAAGAAACACTGTATGGCTGTTTGTTACAGGACTTTGGGGTTTTTTTGACAGATCAGGTAGTGCACAGAATCACTAATTTTGATGTCCCTTTTTTCTCTTAACTAGGTAATTAAATATATTGAAGTTAAATATGAATTTAGGAAAGTTGTACATTAAGTATAATGTCTCAAAATTACAACATGTATTATCCCACAATGTTGAAAGAAGGTGAAGATACACTTCTATACACTTTTCTCTACTGTAAATTTACCTATCTTGTGAGTCTATGGTCTGGGTTAACTATATCCGAGAGGTAGAAAGCATGAAAACTTTCAAGTCAGTTGTGCTGTAGTTCTTATTCTGGGCACAAATGTCAGAGATGCTGTGTTTCAGTGGTCAGTCACACAGAAATTTGACCAAGCTTTTCATATGTATCAACATGAATAAGACTAATATACCACTTACAGAGCCTGTAGAAAATTTCAATGAAGCCTTTGGGTCCCTGCATTATGCTCTATCTCACCCTGAGAAAGCTGTTCATGAAGTTGTTTGTCAGAGGTTTTGAGCCAAGGGGTATTCTTTCTGCTATTTAGAGAAAAAAAAAGTTAATAAATAAAGTATCTTTATTTTGTTTAACTACATTTGTAAAGGAAGAAACAGAGGGAAGCATACTTCATGCTCCATATAACACTCACGTATACTTTAAGGCAGGGAAAATCTACTAGAACAGCTGGTGTGTTCTGTGAAGTCAAGTATTGCACTTCTAGGTTGTATTCAGTGGTGGAGCTTTCTGTAATATTACATTTGCAGTTCTTTAATGCACAACTAACCAAGCTCTGCTGTTCTTGAGTATTGAGGGCTCTGTTCTGGAAGTAATGGTGAACTTCACCTTTACTTCTATATAACAAGTACTTTGTAATTATTGGGTCTTAAAATTCTATTACTTCATTACTTTTGCAGAAGAAAGTGCCAACAAAGAGAATGAATAAATGATTGTTGTAAATGTTCATGCTTTTTAAACACACTGAATTTTTTTGTGCTTTGGGAATGTTTTGATTTGGTTTGAGGTTAGTTGGAGATTTTTTTTTTTGGCTTTGTAAGTAAAGCATGAAAAAAGGGATACTCATTACAGAATCAAATGCAAATGGTATAACTTGGTTTTTGGATGTGTGTGTTGATTAGAGAAGATTGACTGTTTACTGAAATGAGTAAGTGTTCTTTCTTGTATGCTTCAGGACTTAACTTTCAAAATACAGATTATTCTTTTTGGTTTTATTACTTAAGGGAAGGTTTTAGGTTTTCATCTCAAGAAGCTGCTTCAAGTTTTGGTGATGATCGCTTACTGATAGAAAAGTTCATTGATAACCCTCGTCACATAGAAATCCCGTATTGTACTATTATTATTATTAGTATTGCTACTATTAATCATTGTGTATTTATTTAATGAGGTTTGAACTCATAAATAAATCAAAGTTCAAAATGTTTCAAACACTCTACTAAAAAAGGCCTAGAGTCTTGTGTTTTCCGGTGTCTTGGGTCATTGCTCAAACTGCATGGCTATCATGTACAATACAGCCTTCCTGTTTTTATTCTCTAGCCTTTCTTTAGCAGGAAGACTGTGAACTGTGCTCAGTTTGTTGGGGGAGAAAAAAAATCTTATAGGCATCTGTCCTGAAGACTGGAGATTTGAACTCTGGATCCTGTTGGAGTGCTTGAGTGCAGCGGACTGTGTAGGAGTTCAAGAACTGCCATGCTAACAATTTCTTGCAAGGTCTAGGTGGTTTTTTCAGTATTTTGGAATTCTGTTCTGAAGTATCTAATTCTCTTTGGGAATTCGAGAGGATTTGTGTCTTGTTTTTGGGCAGTTTGTGGTTCAAAATCAGGTGTTTTCTCTTTAACTTCTGCATTTCTGTCATTTATTGGATTTAGAGTTAGGTCTGTTAATGCAGAACAAAAGTTGTTTCTTTTAGGCACTCATTCACAAAATTATGATTTCAAAATTTGTAATGTTCAGTTTTATGTAGGTAACTGAATTGTGTTTGTCAATAGCCTTGAGGTATTTCCTGACAAGAAATCTATACAGAATACATTCATTACCTCCACAGAAATTTCACTTTTTACACAGAAATTTAATTTCTTTTTGTCCAAAATCTAAACCCTTTCTGCGTTGTGGCATGTGGTTGTTGGATTTTTTTTTTTTTTTAAGATAGTGAGAGCCTGAAGTAGCTCGGTAACTAAGTGAAACAACAGTAAATTTGATAGTGTGGAATGATTTCTAAGAGAGAAATATTTAACATTTTTCACTCTGCCAGATGTGTGCCTCAGCCTGATGCTTCCTATGGGGCAAACTTTCATATCATAGAATACTAGAATGGTTTGGGTTGGAAGGGACCTTGAAAAGCCATCTAGTCCAACCCCCTGCAATGAGCAGGGACATCTTCAACTAGATCAGGCTGCTCAGAGCCCCATCCAACCTGACCTTGAATGTTTCCAGGGATGGGGCATTTACTACCTCTCTGGGCAACTTGTTCTGTTGTTTTACCATTCTCATAATGAAAGATTCCTCCCTTATATCTAGTCTAAATTATTTTTTTGTAGTTTAAAGCCATAACCCCTTTTCCAGTCATTATAGGCCTTGCTAAAATGTTTGTCTCCATCTTTCTTATCAGTGCCCCCCCTAAGTACTGAAAAGCTGCAAGTACTGAAAAGCTGCTCCCCAGAGCATTCTTTTTTCCAGGCTGAACTACCCCGACACTCTCAGCTTTTCCTCACGGGAGAGGTGTTCAGTCCCTCTGATCATTTTTGTGGCTCTACTCTGGACCTGTTCCAACAGGTCCATGTCTTTCCTGTACTGAGGACTCCAGAGCTAGATGTAGTACTCCCAGTACAGTCTTAGCAGAGAGGAGTAGAAGGGGAGAAGTGAAGAAGGAAGAGTGAAATGAAGAAACAGTCTGTAAACAGTGAAACAGCAAAATGAAAAATGGTGTAAAAGTGAAATCTAAACCCCAGCTTACTCTCTTTTGAAGGGTCATGGAAAGGCATATAGTGAACTCTCAGTTTCAGCATTGATCTCAGGGTTCAAAAGAGGTCAGATTGCTAGAGCATCTTTCTGTGTTCTCTTGCTATGGCTAATAATTTTTGCCTACCTATGTTTTTTTTTTTTTAATGTGCAGATCAGTACACCTTAAAGATCTCTTTCTTTCAGTGCTTGCAGATTTGGGAGATTGAGCAGGTTCCTACTGATTCTTCAATGACAGAAGTTAGATGAGATTGGTTCCTTCATACTTCCATGAGTTCAGGGCAGATTTTACATTGTCTAGATTCCTTTGGGTTTAAAAAAAGGCTACCCCAAAAAAGGAAGTAGTACTGTATTTAGGAACTGTTAAGTAACAAAATGGCTTTGCTATTAGTAATTTATAGTTTTATTTATAATGGGTATACAGTGAATGTTGTTTTCCTTATACAAGCACTTTGATGGTACTTTTTAACAATATCATAGCATATCATTTTAACTTTATGTTCTAATCAGCTTTAGGACGTTGACCTTGGTTCATTTTCAAACTGCTGAACATACAAACAATTTGAGACCAGATGCCAAATATTTATTAATTTAGCAGTAACTTTTAAATAGAACTTTTTTTAGCTTTCTTATATTTCTCCAAAGCATTGGTACTTAAAATTGTTAAATAAGAAGTTTCCTGTGTCTAGCTATAAAACAATCACTTTGTAAAACATGAGAAAAGACTAAAACAATTAACAGGAAAATGGAGTCCAAATACACTTTATGCTTGAACTGATTTGAAGTCTTGTTCTCCTGAAGTATCTGATAAAAAGTTTAAAGTAAGAGTACGTGGAATGTCTACTACTTGGCTAAACAACAATCCTGCAACTGGAAACAGAATTTTGCTGAATCATGTAGGAGGGATTCCACTACATAATACTTAATTATTTTGGCATGTAGATGTACATAGGGTATACTAATGTCATAATCATCTAATCCTGCAAAACAGGGCATTTTCTGTTATGAATATTTAGATATTAGAAACAAAAGCTGTTGCTGAGACATGCATTTTTAGTGAGATATGTACTGGAATCTCATGTCATCTCACAGATGATGGTTTCAGTATGCTGCAAATGTCTTCTGAAATACAATTGTTTTATGATTAGTTTCTTTTACTGAAAACAGTGGACACAGAACAAAAGGAAAAGCGTAATGCTAGATGTTGTTGGCTTATTCTATTTATAATTACTTTCTTAAAGTAGATGTTCATGCATGTCTCTTTTTTCCATTAACTGATAATGGAAAAACATTTCTTTTAAGATCCAGGTTGCTGAAATTTAGTAGGATGTGAGAAATGTTATGAAGTGAAAAAAAAAAAATTACTGCTTGGATTGAAAAAATGTATTATCCTCTTCAGAAAAATACGTAGAGAGAGAGGAGAGAAGCACAATGACCAATTTTTATTGAAATGTTCCTAGATTTTGCTTGTTTGTTTGTTTTGATGAGACAGAATTTTTTGGAAAGTTGTAGGGTTTCTAACAGTGAAACAGAAGTGCTCACAAGGAATCATTCTACTTAAAGGACAGCGACTTTTCCATCAAGTACCATGCTATGCTCTAGAGGTACTGCTTTAATACTGAAACAACCCCCACAAATAATCAGTCCAAAAATCTTTGGACCTCCCAGATGATTTCTTGTAGGGCCCCATGAGTCTGTAGAGCTCCGTTCCTCTGGATTGGATAGGTGAGGACTTGGGTAGGAAGTACCTGGTTTTTGGTGTGTTTGTTTGTTTGTTTTTTTAAAATCTCCTTTTCTTTGTGTTGACTCCCTTGCTAAGGAATCTAGCAGTTGTCTGGAGCATCCTGGTGCTACTGCTGCTACTAAACCTCCCCCTAGAAAGGGAAGAGGATTCTGGGACATGCTGTAGTTTAGGAAATCCCGAAGTCGTCAGTCTTCTAGACCCCTCTTTTCACTAGAAAGCTCCATAAATTTGTGGGAGCACAACAGAATTTTATAGGAGGAAAAACATCTGATCTTACAGGGCGCAGAGCACGCTGGATCTGATGTTGCACAGTGCGCATGAGCTGTCTTCATGAGTTCACTGCCTTGTTTTCAGTCGCATCTCCCCAGATTTTTCATGCCTCAGCAACCATTGGTGTCATAGATGCAGGAATTCATCTTGCTTAGTGCCATACTTGCTCTGTGGTGCTAAAAGGAATAATAAATAATACAGATTCGTTGTCACAAATGTGAGTAGATATGGTTGAGTTCACACAGTTTGAGGAAGATTGTCTCCTTGTTTTATTTTGTCGGTTTTCAGTGTAGAACTGCACTATTAAAGAATGAAGCATGAATATTGGCATAGGTTCCCGCAGATCAGAGCAGGAAGATAGATGGAAAAAAAAAGGGGGTTAGAAGAAAAAATTTATAAGGAAGAAAGGGAGCAGGTGTGGTCTGTGTTAAAAGAAATTGTTCTAAGAATAAGTGTAGAGTTATCGTTATAAGATGGGAAGAAGTCTACTTGAATCTTCAAATCCAGTATTTGGTATTAGAAATGGCTGCATCATACCATCAATTTCATAAAGGGACAGAGTTCCTTTTCTTGCTTTCACCTCTGCTTTGAAGTTGAAGAATCAATTAAGGGTTCTGCCATGCTGAACTTGGGGGCTTTTTTCTAGTGTGTAATTTATGTAGTAAATGACATAACTTCTAGATTTACAGGATCTAGATACTTGATTTTGTTACCTCTTCCATGAACTGAAGCTGCAGCCAAGAACTGTAGTTCTTGATTTTTAAAAATTTTCTTGAAACTACTGCTGTAATTTCCTTTGAAAGTAGTGAGCAAGTTGCAAATTTTGTTCTCTTTAATGAAGGATAACAAAGTTTCTGAAGATTTTTCTTTCCTTCTTCATTAAAAACAAGGCTCTGTGGTTTGCCTACTAAGAAAGCTCCATGAGACATTCTTTCTGAAAGCTTTTGTGTGTAATTCAGGAGCAAAATTTGGCATCCGTGGAGATTTTTTTTTTTGGTTGATGCAAGATTTTGCTCGACAATATGATTTTGTGTAATTTCATAATGCAGTGCAATTTAAAATGCTTGAAAAGGTAGTTTTAATCTTATTTCAGCCTTTTGTAAAAAGATCCCAAGAATTCAGAAATCAAATTTTGAAGTGAGAGGGTTTTTTGCTATGTATAGACTCTACATAGAGGCTTTAGAATAGTCTTACTCAGAATATTTGAAGGAATGTTCAAATGTATTTAATATATAATTAATTTTCTACACAAGCTTTCCCCCCAAGCTTTATTTTTAGATTGGAAAAAAACCCCAAACCCTAAATGCTGCATAATAGTATTATGTTAAAAGACCATATGCTTACATCTGTTTGTTAATAGCAGTGTGTTATTGTTCCAGGTTTTGGCAGATAAACATGGCAATGCTTTGTGGTTGAATGAAAGAGAATGTTCCATTCAAAGGAGAAACCAGAAGGTTGTGGAGGAAGCACCAAGGTGTGTATACTGGATTCTTGATGCAGCTTCATAGTACCTGAAAGCACTTTTAAAAGGCTGCTGGTTCAAGTACAAGTACAAGCAAATTTTATTCTATTAAAAAGCACAAAGAAAATAAATGCTTGTTATATTTATTTGACTGTAATGCAATTTTGATGTTTTTCTTGAGGGTGTTGTGATTTTGCTTTACAATGTCTTTGTGTAAGAAAACTGGTGTGTAGGTAATTTTTTTCATGATCTTGTATAAAATGGATGTAGATCTTACCAATCAAATATATGTCATATGAGATGGCTTTGTTAATATATATTAGAGATTTTTCTTTGATATTCACATTTGGATATAAAAGTCAAGTAAAATATGAAATAAGTATGAATTTTACTACAGATACAATTATTTGGCTATGTTAGAGTAATTGTGTAAAGGCCACATAATACTGTATATTTCCATTGGAATATGAAGTACATAATACTCTGCAGCATGTTTAGTACCGTTCATAGTAGTGAACTAGAAATCTAGGTGTAGATAACTCAAAAGTGTAAAATTATCTTAATCTCACTGGTTTAATATGAAGCTGCAATATCTTGCTGCTATGCAAGATATGGCCTTGCTGTGTTTTCTGTTGCACGGCAGTCATCAGAGAATACGTGTATAAAAAGGGCAGCAAGAAGTTCTGATTCCAAAGGCAGACAGAGGTATATCAGTGCCGGTGGGAATTGCCAGAGTAATATGTTCACTAGCAGAGATGGGTTTGCTGTGTTTTGTTATAGCACAGAACTGTGTGATGCAACAACTTGGGATGTGAGGAAAAGCACATCATCCAAATGACGTTTCTGTGGAGGTGCCTTATTAGTTGATGTTGAATCATAATTGCAGGACTGCCACTGTTTGACCTATATTTTAAATAAAAAACCCAAGTTTAAAGATACAAATCCACTAATAAATGCTTCCTGGTAGTGCTTGTGGATTTTTTGGAAGCCTTATGCTGCTTATGCCTAAAGATCACTTTCCACTGTGTTATTGTGGAAAGTGAATGCTTCAGGTCCTGATATAAAGCACATGTGCATGTATGTGTACCTAAGCGCTCAAAAGAGGAGTGTCTTCTGCCTCGTGAGTATATGTAAGGTGATGCCTGTCATTCCTGCCTGCTCCTTCTCCATGCCTGTGGTCAATTAAAATGGGGTGATACATCTTTCTCTCACCAGCCAGCTTTGACCAGAGTGTTTTCTTTCATCAGAAGTACCAGCCTTTTAACTTTCTTGGTCTTCTCTTTTGGAGTTGGCAGTAGATTTTCTCATCCTCTCCTATAACTGTACAAGAGTGTGGGCAAGTCAATAGCTTCCAAAATTTGGCATGAAAACATTTCTTCATTTCTGTTGTTGAATGTTTTAGACTCTGCCAGACTTCTACTGACAGCTTGGGAAGCGTTATCTGCCTTACAGCCGCTTGCACTTGGCTGCAGAATCCACTAATTTTCAAAGGGTTACAAGACTTGCAGATAAGCAGGGCACTAACTTCTGTGAGACACCATAGAGACCCTAAACCCTCAAGTTAACCCTTCCTGGGAATGCGCTTTCATTTTGATTGCTTAAGGACTCCTGGACACAACCTCTTCTGGTATGGCTGGATGAAGGAAATAGACTGTCCTCTTTTCTCCTGTTTTAAATGGTAGCTGCTTATTAAGAACTCTAAGATAGGTCAAACCTTTTTGTTTTCTTTCATGAAGCCTGGGAGATAGGGAAGTTATGGGCTAAAATGTGTTTTTTTGTCTTTTGGACCATTTAGGGCTTTTGACATTGGCCTTTTGTGCTGTTTTTGATTTACTCTATTATGACGGCATTTTCCTGAGTATCTAATGGTAGGAGACTTGAGGGCCTTTTGGCTTGGAGAGTAACCTATGATTTTCTTAAAGCTAAGTCTGCAGCTGCTGAACTTATCCTTATGGGATCATTTTGTGTTTGTATCTCCAGTTTTCTTGGGGAAGTTTAGTGTTTTGTTAAAAAAAAACAAGTGAAAAACCCTCTCTCTTTTGCGGAGAGAAACCCTTTTAGTTCACGCACTAATGAGGTTGCAGTATTCAAAGGACCTCTGATGTTCATGGTGGTCAGTTCCCCAGATTCAAACAGGAGACCAACAAACTTTGCTGGTACCCTTTTCACATGGTGAGTTGTCCTACTCTATTTTGGTAAGCGCAGACAATAAGACACATCCAGTCATCGCTAGTGTTTTAGTTTGTGCTGGGCAAAGTTAGTGATGCACAAAGCTTCCGGTGATGTACCATAATTTTATCTGCTTCTACTTTCACACATTTTTGGATATCCTGTTGTCTTCTTATTTCACAGAGGCTGACAGTAAAGAGATGAGTGACATTTAATAGTCTGTTGTTCTTTTGTTGAGTTTTTGTTCCTCAGCTGCCCAAGCTCCTCTCTGTTAATTTTTGGAGACAGTTGCCATGAGACATTGTACTTTGGCAAGAAAAATTGCAAAGGCTTGGTTATATTTTCCTGTCTGCTGGAGTGATTAATAAGAGATTGTTTCCCATGTGGACAAAAAAAATCCATAAATCCTTTAGGATCCGTCAAAATTAAATGCACAAGAATATTAACTGACAATCCTATTCAATAATTGGAGGACTAACTCAGAGGAGTGCTCTGTAACTTTGCTTTGGTGAGAACATGTGTCCTATCTAACAATTTCTGAACCTGTTAGAAGCTCCTTAAAGCACTTCAAATTTGCCTCGCCACTTGTGTGAAGGAATGGTCATCTGTTCAGGGGCACTGACAATTTGAATGAATGTATATGGGCAGGAACTTAGGAGAAAAGTGCATTGTTGAATTGGGGAACCTATCTACAGGTTCTCCTTAGAGTTCTTGTGCATATAGGTGTGTCAGACTCTACATTTTCTCTCACTGTCTAGAAATCCTTGAAGGATTTTGGGTTAAGAGAAACGTGAGCCTGTTCTGTTTGTGAATATGCATGTGATTCATAGGTAGGCACCATTTAGATGTGGGGGCGGAAGTGTGTTCTCAGATCCTTTAGTGTATTTATGCCCATGGTCTGGTAGTACATAATAAATATCTCAAAGGATAATGTTTTGTGTAGGCAAGTAATTTTTTTTAAGCGAGTAGTATGCTTGGAGCAGGGAAGCTGACCTTGACATTTAGAAAATTGAGGTTCACTCCCCCAGTGTGGTGCAATCTTCAGAGGAAGGGTAAGTGTTATTGATCATTTATTTTTTGTCCAAACTGAGCAGTAAATTTCCACTGATGGTAACTGTTTGTATTTTTCAAAATCTCAACCTTGTCTGTGGGTGAAGGTGATAGGGGTATTTTGGAAAACCTTATCTGATGAACTAGAATGGAGAGGTAACATCTTGCCTATGTGGTTCATCTCTCTGGCTGTAGAAACAATGTGACAAACCAATTGTATTCCCTTTGATTAACTTTACAATAACTTGATGAAGGTCTTACGAGTGAAGTGTCAGGTCTGATTTATTTTTTCTTTTTGATGCTTTTATTTTGTGACTCCTTTTTATTTTGTAGCCTTTGTGCTGGCATAGGAGCTGTTTGGTCTAAAGAAAAACAGCTCTACGTGTGAGAAAAAGATTTGAAGTCAGGTGTAAAATGCTGTGTTTTCAAGTGATGCCTAATTAGATTGGAGAAGAGTTATTTTGGATATAAAAGGTGTGTTGTTAAAAAAAGGGAGAAACAATATATTTGAAAGGTAAAGCAGCATAGGGGAATATGAAAACCTTGGTTAATTAACCTAGCCAATGGTAGGGATGATCTAGTCGTTTCAGAGTGTAAAGCTTAACTGTGTGGCAGAGATCAAGTTTAGCAATGTGACACCTGTGTTCCATTCTTTGGCTACAGCAGGAGGTGAACAGTGAGATCTCAGACCTACATTTAACAAGTATAGGGAAGACATCACTGTAATGAAGGGGAGTAACTGTCTTTCATCTACATGAGAAGTAATAATGGTTGTTCTAGAAGTACAGTATGAAGCTGATATTGAGAAGGTTTTGTTCTTCATAAGCCACTCATTGACCTTTCATGATCAAAGCCCTGCAGAAACTCTACACTGAATTATAGATTGTTGATTTTGTGTAATGTATTATCCTCTTACCAAATCAAAATAAGAAATATTACGCAACTATTTTACATTTACCAGGGCCTATTCTTATAGGTATGACACAGTTTTTACGTCTTCTGATCTTCCCTTTCATCTGATGTAGGATATGACACAAGCTTTCTTGGAATGAGACTTGATTTCCATTTCCTGTTGGTCCCATTGTTTGCCAAGAAATAAATTTTTTCCTGAATTCTGAAAATGCCTGCCTTATGGTCCATCAGAATCTGCCTCTGTGGGCACTGAAAGGCCAGAAGTGTGAAGTAGCACTTTTCCAATAAAGAGAAGGATTCCGCTGTCTCCTACTTTGCCTGGATATTTGCTCACTTCTTGTGTCATGTCAAATATGGTTTGTTGTGGCAGAAGTCTTTAGCTCTTCTGTGGGTTCAGGTCTCAGTGAAAAACACCACAGTAAGTGCTGAAGGATGAGTCTTGACCCATCACTGGCTTCTGTCTGAGTGCAGTCCAGTGCTCCAGATGGAGCTTCACTGGCTTTGGGGCCGCTTTAGATAGGTGAAGGCTCCTGATTGCTCCTTTGCAGAATTAGGGCCCACTGTTGAGCCCATCTCAAGAAATATGTAACACTAGGTGTTTTAAAGAGTGACTTAGCGGTAAGGTAGAAGGCACTGTTTATTCCCTTGAAAAAGTACTTTTAAAATGATGGCTGAGTTATGTGCCTAATGTAAATCAAACCAGAAATATAAATAATAAGTGTATTTACAAGCTTATGTGAGATGAACAGCTACATGTTCTTGCATTGAAAATCAATGCATCAGGTTGAGGGGCAACTGGTTTCAAGGCTTTGGTGGAATACCACAGAAATATATATATATATCTAATTAATCTGCATAGGTTAATCTAAATCTGAATTTATGGCACAGAGGAGAGTAGCAAGCAGAATGTGTTGCTTCCAGAAAGACTTCCGCAGTCTTTCAGTTCACTGGCCCAATGGAAGTGGTGGGGTGCTCTCCTAGAATGAGAGACCTTGGCATTTGGGCAGTGTTCACAGTGGCTCCCAAGGTGGTAGCTGAGCTGTTCTTTGGGTGCACTTGAGTGTGTCCAAGATTTATGGAAAAGAATGTATTGAAATTAATGTGGATAATAAATACATCTTCTCAGATTGCGTCAGTTCGTATGTCTTTTTTTCATTTAATTTGCATTATTATAGATCTGACTGTTCGAAGAGCTCTGTGTTCTGTTATTTTATATTTTAGAGAATATGGTTATTTATCCTAAATTTCTTGTACATTAGCAATAATTGTAAAGCATGCAGTGTATCTACTTAGGGGTAATATAAATGTAAAGACATACGTTTAACAGTCTTGACATGTTTTCATAACTTAAATAATGATACTGTCCTCTTTTGACCATAGTTTAAATAGAAGATTAAATGATTGAATAATTATTATTTTTTAACTAAAAAAGTAATCGTTTCTGTATTGTAGCACTTTTCTGGACCCTGAAACTCGAAGAGCAATGGGAGAACAAGCAGTAGCTCTTGCCAAAGCAGTAAAGTATTCCTCTGCTGGAACAGTAGAATTCCTTGTGGACTCCAGTAAGAATTTCTACTTCTTGGAAATGAATACTAGACTTCAGGTAAGAAAAACAACTCTTCAGATTCAGAAAAGTGTTATTTAAATAAACAGACCATAACTTTCTCCCATATTCAAGGGTCTGCTCCTGCAAAGATTTAAGCATAAGTATCTTGATGTATGTGAGCACTTCCCACTGAACTTAAAAGATCTACTCACTGAAATAAGCCTGCCTATGCAAGACTTTGCAGCAGTGAGCCCTTGCACAGCACTCAAGTAAATGTTCAGAGCTTTTGCTCTTTTTTACACTTGACCTAAAGACCTTGCAAAAGGTCACTGGTAAGTGCCACTGTGAGTTCACAGTAAGTGGCTAGCCACTGTGCTCTGAGGCTTTTCCTTACTGGTCCCTGAAGTTTCTTTCTTATTTTTTATACTTTGATGATCACTTGCTGAGTTTCTCTACGAGGGTGATTGAAACTGTATGTGTATATCAGCAATAAAAACACTAGCAATCTGCATGTGATTGAGATTGTGACTCGAATGCAGCTGTGTAAAAAGCATGCTGACATGGTGTAGGATTTTTGTGACAACTTACGTAGTCAGTAGAAGCTGTTCTAATGTACACAGCGAGTGAACAGATGAACAGTGTTTTACAGAAAACCCCCTCTACCGCTTTGTTTTTATGTTTGATGGGTTTCTGGCCGTAAGATAAGAAAACAAGTATATAACTCGAAGTCTGGATATAATTCCTGGAGATTGGAAGAGTGTTCAACTTGTAAGCAAGTCCATTCTGTTGCCTCTATCCTCCTTTTCTCACTTTGTTAAATTACACCAGGAAGACTGAAATATGGAATCAAGCACCGGATTGATAAGCTTCTCATTCTGTTTTAGCTACATTTCATTAGGGTTATGTCCTGTGTGCAGCTTGTACATGTGGCCAATGATAGAGTGTAAAGAGATCCTTGTGATCTGACATCTTTGCATGACCTTATGTAATAACGTAGTAAATTTATGATTTAGGTAAGTTTATGCTTGGGGTAAAGAAGTTAAAGAGAATTTGGGGGGGGTGTTGCAGTCTTCTGTGCCAGGGGAAGACTGCTGGTAAATTTTTCTTGCCTTGCAGGACAGCAGTGGTTTTGGAATTAGCCATGACAATCACTTCACATGCCTTTGCTAGGCACTATGAGGTCTACCTTAGAATCAGTTAGAGGGGGTAGCGGTTATTGACAATGTGTAGTTCATTAAAATATTATAAAGAATTCTTACTTTGGTCATATTCTTTATTCTTTTCCTGATCTTATAGTTTTTGAGCCAATGTTTCTTCAGTGACTTCATGTTCTTGTTTACATAGAAGAAAATTAATTTATGGTTTTCTGCATAACCCACCAGAACTTCAAAACCATTTTCTTGCTGCAGTGTTATTGACCATGAGTTCCTAAGTGGAATTAGCAATGGAATATCCTTGGACTCCTTTTTGTGTTTTGGTTTTTTTTTAAGACATTATCTTTGCTGTTTTGCAGTGTCTTCCCCCTGCAATACGCAGTGGGTATGTATTTGTAGTCCCAAATTTCTAAGGTTTCCACATGTGCAGGAAGAAAGCTTTCACAATTCCATCTTTAAGGACTTTAGACTCCCTTTGAAATATAGCCTAAGCAGTTTGACAATCCCATATAATAGCAAACTTATTCTCTCCAACTCTTGAAGAAATGTACTAATCTTAAAATAAAGAATATCTGAACAAGTAGTCTACTTCCTCTATCCTGGCTATGTATTGTCTCTAATTAGCATTTCAGCTTGAGTCTGGAGTAGTAATTTTCTATGATTCTTCCCTAGAACTGATCTCTCACTTCTCCCAGGTCCTAAGCTTTGCTTTCTGTTCAGCTAACAGTTATGCAACTACCACATTGCACTTGCCCCCTACTGTTAAGAGCCAAACCTAGAAACTGTAATGAAGCTTGTCCAGCTTTAACTTCAGGACCAGGATGGTCTCCAGATGTCCCTGTATTGCTTTAGTCTTTTTTTTTCCTTTTGCTTTTCCTAACTGTGATCAGTGACTAACAGACTCGCTTGCCTCGTTCTTGCTGAACACTCCACAGCTGGAAAAACTTTCCAAAATAATGGGTGTCTGATCCAGAAATGATCCTCTTAAGATATTTGTCAGCATGCATTAGACACAGCTACCTGTCAACATCATCAGAACATTTCTACTAAATTATGCAGTTTTCTGTTTTAATGTTTCAGCAATCTCTGATCAGATCACTGTAGCATTTTTATTTTAGATACAGACTTCAGAATATATTTGCTAACTAAACTGTATCCAGTGTTTTGCACTGGCACTGCCTGTAGATTTCTCCCCTCCCTCCCTCTAGTGTATCTTTTGGATGCCTTTCAGTCTTTTTGGTAAATTATTTTGCAGTAATCAGAGTCATATCATTGCTTTGCTGTTTTTTTGGGGAACTCTTTGGGAATATGCCTTTTCTGTTGTATAGTTACACAAAAAAAGTGTAAATAGCACCTTGAAGGAAGTTTATATTTTATTTAGTTTTTGTTTTAAGTGTTGCTGCAATACTATACGGGATTGAGAAGCAAAAAAAAATTGGTGAATCAGCTCCATTGTGTCTCTTGTATGCTACACAAATTTGTTACAGATGTTTTACTGCCTCTGAGTGATTCAGCTAGAACGGCTTATTATTTGCTGTTGGCAATGTTCTTTTTGTTGTATCTGCTTTTCTGCCATCTTTCAGAGGCTAGCTGGTAAGTATGAGATGTAAGATTGAAGATTGGATAATTGCACAGTAAAACTAATTGTTCTTACTTTCCACAAGATAATGTAGAGATGTCTGCCCTAGCAGCTACCTGAGAACTTCTTTATGGTGCCCTTTTGCAGTGGTTTTCAGGCAGTTACCACGGTTAAAATTAAGGTAGACCAAATGTTGAATACCTGATTTTTTATAGCTGCTCATAGTGTGGTGTGTTTTCTGTTACCTAGTTGTCATCAGCCTAATCAAAGGCAGTCATGGTCCAAAACAACTTATCAGGAGCTTTGCAATAAATAAAAAGTTTCTGACCTCTTAGACTGATAGCCTTTCTGGCTTCCAAGTTATGTCAAAATCTCTTAAGGTACTTCAGAAGTGCTGGCTTTAACCAGAAAAGTTTCTTCTTTTCTTCGCTGGAAGAATAGACGTGTTCCTCTTGGACTTTATAGGAAGGAAGTCTGTGGTCTGTACTTAAAAAATATCTGTTAATACATGTGTGTGTGGTGTAGCTAAGCTTCCTACATGTGAATCAGTTAGTGACAGCAAAGGGAAAATGCCCCATATTTTAGATGTTTGTAGTACCTTGAAATGAGAAGCATCTCTTGTTGGCTAGAGAATAACTGAGAATTGTACAATTTGAGCACTTACCCTCGATACAATTGGTATGTTTGTGTCTCAAGCCTGTTCCCAACCTTCTGCCTCCCTCATGAGCTGTGCAATTTAAATAAGTGAGTTCTCCTGTTGTCCTCAAAATGTGACTGGATTTGCTTAATGTAGTTGAAAAGATCATTTGTGTAGACTGGAGTAAAGAAATATGGTAATTTCAGTAGCAGTAGGTTTTCTTTTCATATGATGGTTTGAGTATTTCTGTCACAACTTTTTAAGGAATAAAAATTAATTTTGTAGAATAATCTGATGTGTTTGTAAGAGATTTGCTGAGAGCAAACGGTATACCTATGTTTCTAGTTTACAGTTAATTGTTGTGAGAGTATTTTATGTAAATGTTTTTAAGTTCTTTTAAAGTAACTTGATTCTAAGGCATAAAATGAAGGTAAATAACCTTCCATAGACCTATAAAACATTACCCAGTGCTAAGACTCTTATCACTTTCTGGGTTTTCATCAGATTTTACTGACCTTTGGAAAACTATATATTCCATAGCTGTCTTTGTGCAAAACTGCTGTGACTAGTGTAAAAGATGGGAAGAATTTTTTCATGCAGCGTGTATTTCTTTCTCATGTTTCTCCACTCGTGAAAATATAAAAAACGTGGTTAGAAAATGTCTAAAAGTAGGTAGAAATCCTGTTGCTGATGGTTTGGAGCTGCACTGCTTAAAAACTCCTGGTTCGAACAGCCTCTTAAAGGTATCTGTATTCTGTTGCACATAAAGAGTCAGCACCTGCTACATATTTGCCTAGTGAAGGATAGAAGTGCTGGAAAATATTGCAGCTGCACTGTATGTAACAGTAGCAACAAACTACAAATAGCAGTGATGAGCTGAGTCTGGATTGCCACCTAAGGCCATAGAGAGGTGGTGACTTTGGTATCTATAGCAGAGCCACGGGATGGCAAGTGGTGATTTTGCTGTCTTGATTGTGCATAGCTGCCTGGAGGATGACTTGTGATAAGTGGGCAGGAGTATGGGAGCAAGGAAAGGGGCTGTCAGGAGTTAGAGGAGTAGATTTCTGTGAAGTCAGAATGGTGGGATTTCAAAGTAAAGTCTCAAGCTACTGTTTCTGCTGTTTGCTGAGACTCCTCATATTTTTTAATACTGGAATCTTGTTTTACTGTGACAACACTTTGCTTCAGTCATTTTAAATAGTCTAACGAACAGTGTCAGATGGTAAAGACTTTCAATTGCTGCTAACCTGGGCTGAATTTGAACTACTGACCTAAAGGTGAAAGGTCTCTTATCCCATTACCAATCCACTAAGCCCACCAGAATCCATTCTGCACACAGTTTATACCAGCTGTTCATGGCCATTTTTAGAACCGAAAGAAAAGGTGATTTTGCTGCCAAACAACACTTCTTCACACAAGAGGGTCAGCCGACAACAGTTAACCAAATTTTTGCCACATTCTTGCCTCCTAATGCAACTTCCATTATGTAGCTACTGGTTGTCTGCTTTTCAGGCTTCCCAAAAGAACTACAGAAAAGCATTGCTAATTGTTGTTGACAGAAGAGAACAACATTGTTTGTGTAAGTCATTGAATCTGAAAGATGCCATTAACAGTGCTGCCAAGGCATGGAGTGATATCTTAGAGACGACATTCTCATGTAACTCTCATAAAATACTATTAAAAAAAGTAGAGAAAGAGGAGACTACTTAATAAGTAGAGAAACAAAAGGTCATTCTTCAAAGGGTACGTTAGTTTCTTTGCTTTGGTGAATTTGATGTAAAGCAAACCAAAGAATAGCTGCAGTGTGACCAGAGTCATCTTGAACGAAACATTCTGAGAAGGCTTTAGTACTGCAGCTAAATACAGTTAAAGCAGGAATTGTATTTTTAGGAAAGAAAGTATTGGTATTGTGGATGCTAGTTTCTTTATTTTCTTACAGGGATATGGAGTGGAAAAGAAATGGTGTAGAATTACTGAATTTCAAGAAATTTTTTTGAAGAAATTAATTGAGAGAGTTATGTTGAAATTGTGAGCTAATTAACTTGTTGACCTAAAGTCTGTGCGATTTGTCTAAAACACAGTAAAGATTCGGAATTCATAGGCCACATAAGATGTGTCTGTCCCATACAATGTCGAAACAAGTCTTTGCAAAAAAAATTGAGAACTGTGTCAATGATTATTGGAATATAGCTCCCTATGAGGAAGTAAATGAAATACTTTTTCACAGTTATATGCTACGATTAAAAAATTAGTTCGTACAGAATGTCTGCGCATTAGTTTTTATTTCTACATCTTACTTGAGAAACAATAAAAGAAGTCTACCTGAACATCCTAGCTGATGGAACGTTTTGTAGTCTGGTTGCCTTCAGTTTTTCAATTTTATACTAATGGGTCAGAAAAGGAATAGCAAGTGTTGTTATATACAATATCTGTAGTTAGCCAGTTAAGTATTCCTGCTTTCCATTCATTCTGTACATTAATCCAACCATTGTCTGTTTTTCAGTAGCCTTTATGAAAAGTTGCTTTTTGCTGTGTGCTCCCAAACCCCCCATGTGCATGTGAACTATTTTGCAGAAAGATGTGACCCCAGCGTGCTCCTGCTCATGGTAGTCAGGAAGCTCGCATGCCTGAAGAGCAGAACATGTGTGCACCTCTGTTGCTGTTCAGTTCTCCGAAATAGAAACCAGGCTTACTGAAATACAGGGGGTTGAGAAGCATCTGTAAGTTGGTGCATTTGGGTCAACTGATACTGGATTTGGCTGCAGCAGCAAAGCCGGGGGGACTCCAGGTGAATCACGTTTCCTGGAAACTGAGGTATATGTTGAAAGTTAGTTTTGAGATTATTTATCTAAATGTAAAGGGGTATATGACACCAACTAGGGACTTACAGTAGTAGGGGTGGCATGGGCTGTAGTTTTAAGTCTACTGAAATTAAGATTTTCTTGGCTGATGTGGCGTGCTTGAATGTTCCAAGTGGTGTGTGAGTAACTTGATGCCTTATACACACAGGGACAAGAGCAGTCTGTGAGTGTCCAGAAGTGCTTGCTGTTAGATCTGAGTACCTTGATAGTCTTGAGAAAAATGTGTCCCACAATTATTCCCCTGAATATAAGGGGAGCAGTCATCACTAATTTAACTCTTAGCTCCAACTGTCCATAAAAACTGTGTGACTGTTTTTGTAGCTGTGGATGAAACCCCAGTGTGGCAAAGCTTTAAAACCACTGGCAGTTGCAGAACAGAAGGAGAATTAGGAGCCTTTCCATACTGTTCTGGTGATGGATGCTAACTGGATTGTGATGTTGGTAGGTTCCCTAACTCTTTTATACCTGCTTTACCATCTATAAACTGGGATGTAATTATTATTTTCTGACAGGCTTTGCCACTAGTTTCTCTTGCTGTATAAATGGGAAGGGGTTAGTGGAGCAAAAACACTTGCAGTGCTCATGGGAAATGTGATTGCTGTGATATGTCTTAAGAGCAGTAGATCCAGTATGAAGAGGAAGCACTTTGCCTTTACTTTGTATAGCTGTTGCTGGTCATAGCAGGTATAGCTTTGTGGACTTGAAAGCAGGAATATAAGTAGCATTTTACAGAGAGTAAGACTTTTTAAAGGAGGTATGTTGTGCTTAAGTGCATTGAAATGATGACTCGTTATCAACTGTTTGTGAGCAGACTTGGTATAAGTAAAGGAGCTGATAGTAAAGGTGTTCCTTTTGGCAGCTTATTAATTGAGAGTTATTGCTGATCAATTTTTCTGCTTGTCCTGTTGAGAATAAGGTACAGTTGCCTTGATACAGCTATGATCTGTAGATTGCTTGCTGCAGACATGTCTGGTTTTGCCCTTTGTGCTGAGGACAGCAATAATGTGTGAATGTAGCCACTATTGTGTAATCATACCAACATCGGCTCTTTAATGGCTGGGGCTTCACTGGAAACATCTTGGATCAGCTGACTGCAAAACTGAGTATGGCCTAAAGCTAAAGGAGTTGATCAATGGAGTGTGATTCAGCTCTATTCGTGAGCAAACTTGCATTCATCTTGTCAAAAATTTAGTACTTGACTTAGTCTCCATATACTGGCGAGTAAAGGCTGTTGATGGAGGAGGGATATAGCATAAAAAGAATAGAAGAAAATGCAACAGGCAGGCAGAATAAAAATGACACTGGAAGTAGAAAGTGGAAAAGTAAGAGCAAATTGGTTGAAGTCTAGCTTTTAAGAGTGATTTTATAACAGATACAGTTACCTTAGTCAATTAGCTGTTACAGTTGTTGTAGAGATTTCAAAGTTAAAAGTTCTTTTCTACCCTGTTTTGGTCATCTGATAGTCTTAATGAATATTATGATGCATTTAAAATGTATTTGGTACCCCAAATTAATGCTATGATTGGAATTGTCTGTTATGCCTAAATAGCAGTAGTTGAAGCAGAGTCCTAAAATAAAGCAGAACAACTTCTCCCCACCCCAAAAAAAACCCCTCAACGTTTTTTCCTATACATATTTTCTGAATGCTGTTTTGTGTGGAGACACAAAGGGAGTATTTTGAAGAAACAGAAGAAAATATTGACCAAGTCAAAGATCTGTATTGAAGAATGGATTAAATAAATGTTTGTGAGTCGTAAGAACCAAACAACAAAAATATTTTTCTTTTCAGAGACATTCCATCTTATTTTGATCATCAACAATAAAACTGAAAACAACAATGAAGCTATTGAATCTGGAATGCCAATTGCTATCCAAGAAAAATGGCAGTATAACTAAATAATGCAAATGTCTTTGGAAAAATAGAAAGTGTTTTAATTATCTGGAATGTTAAAATTCCAAACATGTTCTCAGCTCAAAGGTAATCTTTTAAAACTTAAATTCCAAAGTAGGAAAATAAGTTCTATTGTCCAAATATGAATGTGTGATAAGTAACTTTCTATTAAAACTTAGGTAGTTTTAATAGAAACTTCAAGTCTTAATAGAAATTGAATTGCTTCAATTTAACACTGCAGGATAGACACTGAGATGTTTCAGAGATTCTCAAAATACTGTTATTAATCTTGACATGCTGGAGAGTATCATGTGTTAGGTAGAATCAAGATTGAATCCCAAAGGTACATCCTTAAACTGTATAATCAGATTCCCATTTCAATGTCACTTTTGTCCTTCAAAGAATAGGTGCTTGTTTCAGTGATGATTTGTCATTAAAATTATGTCAAAACGTCTTAAAATGTTGTTGAAACTCTAAACAAACTCGCAGCACACACAGGGCTAATTATGGATGCCATCTGTTTATTTCTACAAAGCTTTTTTCTTAAAGACCAAAGCATCTACTTGTTCTGATAAGCCACAATGTTGTTATAATGCCTGAATGTTTTCCTTAATACAATATACTTGAAGGAAGAAAGACAAGTGGTTTGGTCACTTTCCTGTGACCAAAGGAAAGTCTTTCCAGGTATGTACCTTTTCTATGTACCTGTACTATGTACCTTTTCAGGTGACTTTTCCTGTGTCAGAAAAGATACATAGTATGGCATCTCACAATAAACAGTTGCAAAGAGTGTTTTCTTGAGGTATTTTGCCCCTTGGAGCATACACAATTTATAACAAAAATGGCAGTTCTGCCATAATTTCTCTCTAGAACGTGGTATAGCTGTTTCTGTGTGAAGATCGTGCTTTTAGCATGCCTGCCTTTTACTCGATCGATGTGGTGGCGATCAGAGGAACCACCTTGGGTGCTTTTTACTGTCCTATGCCTAGTTAAAGGCTTTTTAAAGTTAACCAACGTGCTCGTTTCTCTGCCCATCCTAAGGAAGAAGTGCGTGTGCATGTGCGCGCCCACGTGTGCATGCTTGTACGCACAATCCCGCGTGAGCGCGAGCGACGGCAATTCCCAGGGCAGCGTCTTCCAAAGCCGTTAGCGGCAATTTGCTGAGCGCGCAGAGCCGCTCTGCTGGTCCAGCCCAGCTATTGTGCATGCTAAGCACTAAACAGATAAGTCTGGAGGGGGGGAAGAAAAAAATTGAAGGATCCATCTGCTCATTTCTGCTACACTGCGCTGATGCAAGATTACGCTAATCTGGTTGCTTGTCAGGACAGGTTAGTGAAAGAAGGCGAATGGGTGAGATATAGGCTACGCCGGTTCTGTGGAAAATTGGTAGCAGCTCCTCTGTGTGCCATGTTAAGTGTAGCAGAATGGGTTGATTATTAGCTACTTTGAGATTTTCCGCTAAAATATAGTTATGGCTACAGTGTGAGTCTCTTCAAAACAAAATTGAACGGGAAAAGCTTCCAAACAAAGAAAAATTACCTCATTGTCACCAGATGCATTTGAATTTGTAAAATAAATGAAAAAAAACCCAACCAAATGAAAAACCCCTACAAACTCTCAAACCCTCCCGGGTCACCTCTCTAGTTTTCTTTTTTTATGCTGCCCCTAGTTATTGTAATCTGAGATTACTTCATTTTTTTGTGTTTTTCATGTAAAGCCAGCAGTTGCTGGAGTTTAAGTAGCATTTTTTTGTGGAAAAAGACCAAAATAGAAACATTCTTTCTCGGTTCTTTGGCTGGTCGAATTTCTTGTTTATCTGTGTTTGTTTACAGAGAGGTGCTTTTTTTGTGGTTGTTTTTTGTTACCTACTGACTGACAGTTCTTGACCTTGCAGGTTGAACATCCCGTCACAGAATGCATTACTGGCCTGGACTTAGTCCAAGAAATGATCCGTGTTGCTAAGGGTTACCCTCTCAGGCACAAACAGGCTGATATTCCCATCAACGGCTGGGCGGTTGAATGTCGAGTTTATGCTGAGGTAAATGAGTGGTAATGGGGAGGAGGTGGTAGGTGGTTGAATTGTGGCGTAATAATACCCAGGTGTGGATAGATGCCAAGGTGAAATCAAGGAATATCATATGAAAGTCATGATTTAGAGCATGCAACACGAATGGTTAATGAGGTTTTGTAGAACTGTCGAGTTCTTATTTTTTAAATTAAAAATATGGTGTGTGTTTTAACACAGCTTTTTCCTGAAAATTGGAATTAAAGATGGTAAAAGAGAGAAGTAAGCAAATATCGTTAGAAATAAGCCTGCATGCTCTGTTCACATTTAACGATGCTGGAGTTATTTGCCAGAGTTAACTACTTTTTCCAGATTTCTGAAATGTGTGTTTGAAACTTGTTGACTTAAAAAGACAGTTAAAATTCATCGTCTTACAGAATTTTTGTTGTTTTACTGAAACTTTTGAAGAGGTTCCTGAAAAACCAAGTTGCGCCTCTTCTGAAACTACAGTTTATAGGATAAACTTTGGAACTACATTCCAAAACAATAACTAGTATGAGTCTCTATCTCGCCTTAAAGAAGCTTACAAATATTTAAATCCCATTTTCAAGCATGTTTAGGACGTTTTGAGGTAATGTCTTTTTGTTGTCATTTTGATACATGAAAATGAAGATTTGTTAAGTTAAAAAAAAAAAATCATAGAATCACAGAGTGATTTTGGGTCAGATCAAAGATCTTAAAGATCATCTAGTCCCAACGCCCCTGCCATGGGCAGGGACACCTTCTGCTAGACCAGGTTGCTCAGAGCCCCATCCAGCCTGGCCTTAAACGCTTTCAGGGATGGGGGCTGCAAAATAATACCTATCTTCCTTCATTTAGTTTCAGGACCATTTTAGGTAACTCTGCTTTTTATAACTAATTCAGCACCTTGAGACATTTTTTCCATTGCTTAACTGTTGGGACTTTTGTTACCTAGACAATCTTATTTTATGTTGGGTTTTTTTTCCTCTTCATGACATGCACATAACATCCAAATTGCTCTACTGATTACAAGTTGTACAGACTATTTTGATAAAGAATAAATTTTTGCCCTGTGATTATCATGGAAGCTCTTCTGAGTTTTAGTAGGCTTTACCCTGGAGTAACTGATGCTTGGGCTTTTTTTTTTTTTTTTTTTTTTGGTTCAGCTTGAATCCCCTCCCATTTATAAGTAATGAATCCAACTACTTTGCCATGAATTAGGTTATTCTGTAGGCCATATATTTATTTGTTTTCCTATTAAGTTTGTATTGGTGTTGGATTATATACACTAATGCAGGAGGTTTCCAGTGGCATAAAGATCAGTTTGACTTCTTAAGATAATTGAATTTCTAACTGCCCTTTTTATCTTAGAAATTTTTTTCTTATATTCTTTTCAAGCCTAGCCTCCTGAATACTTTCCCATCCTTCTTCCAAGTGTAGCTAATGAAAATGTCATCTTTGTATATTTTATTTTGGTGTATTGTAACTGGGTGCAGAACACTTATTTCCTTTTTTTTGTTTTTGCTGATACAAGAGATTTTACATACCTCCATTTCTTTATTTGGAGTTGCAGGGGCAGATGGATGAAGAAATGTTCTTCAACACAAGTAATTCTGGGGAAGAAAACAGAGTCATTCCAGTAGCAGTTTCTGTTACACCTCAAGCTTTTAAACATTATCTGCTCCACATCTGTAAAAGCTTAATGCTTTCTCATACTGAATTTTTTTCCAGGACCCCTACAAATCTTTTGGCCTGCCATCCATTGGTAAACTGTCTCAGTATCAGGAACCATTGCATGTGCCAAGTGTAAGTAACTCTGTTCTGGTTTTCATAGGTGTTGAGTGTCTCTTATAGACAAAGACTATAAATACTCAACAGCTTTGTAAACCAAACCTTTTCTCCAGCTTTTTCCAGAGGGGGGTGGCAGGACATGGCAGTACTGATTTGTGGAACCTGAAAAACTGCTTAAAAGTGAACAGTTCCAAACTGGGTTAAAAATATTAAAATTTGGTATAACAGGAAACCAATACCTGTTGAAATAGTTCCGTAACTTTCAGCTTAAGTTTTTCAAACACAGCTTTAGTAAATGTACTGTGGTCATTAGAAAGGACAGTGAACTGTTGAGTCAGCTCTTTAAGCATAGGGAACTGGGGACACTGGTGAGAAACTGCCACTGCTTTTTGTTTAGCTTTGTTTAATAGGAGTTTCTTACAGTGGTTATTACATGTTTCAGAATATAGCCTAACTGTATAGAATAGGTGTTTAACAAACAGTATTTTCTCCTATGTGTGAAGAGCAAAGACACCGTCTTTCTGTAAAATCAAGATAGTTTTAAGTGCACATATACATGAATGACACTGTGTCAGTGGAATGATGAGACTGTACCATCTGTGAATACAATTATTCAGTCTGCTTGCATGGAAAATACTGAGCGATTACAGGAGGAATCTTAAATGTGGAGTTGTTATTGGATATATGATTTATTTCGCTTTTTAAATTGTTTTTGCCCGTGTACTTTCCAAAGGGACCTGACCCCTTCTGGTCTTTAAGGCTTCATGCTGTGTTCAAAGCCTGAAAGCAGAAAAAAATTGTGAAGATCTAAAAGGCATTATGTGCTCTTAAAGAGGAGATGAGGGAAAAAGGTATCACTGGATGTATCTAAACTTCTTTTTAATGAAACAAAGAGTGTATTTAATAAGAATTTATAATGACTACTCCAGTGGTTGTTAGAAGTTTTCACCATGTTGTAATAGCTAACACTATGTCAAACATTTTGCCCTTGCAAGTTTTTGCAATTTGCAATTTTCCAAACGTGAGACCTGTTGAAAGTACAAGTGATAATGGACAAACTATACCCCCTACAGTCTTTGTCCCACCAAATCTTTCTTCAATTAATGCTGCAGCAGGAGTTTTATGTAATAACATTTGCGCTTGTGAGCCATCCATACAAAGAAAAAACAATTAAAATGCCTTAAATGTTCTGCTTACTGCTGTTATTTGCTTGTGTGAATGTTGCATGTCAGCTAAATGGACCACGGAATAGATAAAGTGATTGGGTGTAGGAGAGTGCACACTAAGCTTTGTCTATCATTATTGCTGGGAGCAATCAAATTGATGCCAGCAGGACAGTAGACGCGTTGACAGCTGTAATTATGTATCTCCATGGTGATCACTTTTGGCCTGTCATGGAGGCCCATGAGTCCCCTCCCTTGCAAGCATTTAATCAGATTGGGCTGTCACTTGTCAGGTAGACGGGGTGGGCTGGGAGTTGTGCTTAGGGGGAGAGGTGAATTGAAAATGAAGGGTGGGAGATGCCTGATTGCTTCACGTGGTCCAGCGTGGTACCAAAGAAAGAGATTTTAATTACACTGGAGGCTTCAGAGCAATGGTTTGAGGAGCTCATATGGAGTGTCTAGGCTTTCTCTTCCTGTTTACTTCCACTGTCATATTAAAAAATAGAAAAACTATTTTTATGTAGACACTCATGATTTGGAGTCTTAATACATATATTTCTGCTACTGTGAAACTAATTTGTCTCCTGAGAATGACATGCTGCTAAGAACAAAATTAATATGGCTAAAAAGGTACAGCATTACGGGCCCATTGTGCCGCGGTGTTTGTTCTCTGCATTTTAGGTTTTAGAATTGTCAACAATTTGGCTTGAGAAAAATTAGCAGAGACTTGTAGCGTGTCACAGCAAGTTCAGCTTACGTGTATTGCCAAATGTATTTGCAATTTATTTCTTCTGTGTCTCAAGTTAGCTCTCATTGCCTACTGTGCCTGTGTCAGCTGCTCATGCTGGTGGAACTGGTGAGCATGGCTGTGTGAGAGCTTTTGCATAGCCATAGGGAAGAATATGATGGCTATTTTTGTGTCATGTAGTTTGTGATGTCATCAGAACATGGTGCTCATAAGTACCAAATTTTTTTCCTCTTTGATAATGAAGCTTAGGACAGGTGACTACAAACCAACCCCTGTAGTATGATGGTGAGCTTTGTGTTTGGTGCTGCTACACAACATGTTCTGCTGCATCTGGAGAGCTCCAGCATCGCTCTCTGTCAGTATGAGCAGCAGTCTGGTATTTGACTCTTACAATGACTCTTACCAGGAAAAGAAAATTCTTAGACTCAGATACAGCAAAGAATTGAGAAATATTAGAATCTGTTTGTGTTCCCAAGTAAAGATCCTGATGCATTAAGAGTTCATTGCAGGACTGAGACATAGATTGTGCTTACCGCCCTCCCCCCAAGCATTTTTCTTTCATTTTGCTGTTTTCCTAATGTAATAACACATAAGGATAGTACAACAGCAATAAAGTGTTAGGGCTGTAATATGAATGAGCTGTAGGCTACAGCAGGAAAAGCCAGAACCCTGGCCTTTCCTAAATATTTTAAATATTGAGTAAAAGAAAGGAAATACATTAAACAGAAGTAAATGCTGGATGTCTAATAAATATTGCTATTATTTATCAAGTTCAGCACATTATAGTGAGTGTCTGTTGAATTAGGGTTTCTTTTTCATCCAATATTCATTAAGTTCTGTCACACCATATAGTTTATAAAATCACCTACTGTTATCAGGCTCTGAAAATGTAAGCACCACAGGGAGAATTGAAGATAGTATAAATGTATTTCTTTTCTGCTGTCATTTTTTCAGTCACCTTGAGTTTATTTTATGAAAATTTAAATTCTGCAGAGGACTCCAGATTTTTTTTTTAAAGGAAGTTATGCAGTAGTTTAAGTAGTTTATACTCACTGTAGCCTTTTCAAGATACTGTAGTTAGGGAAAAGTCTGAATTTTGTCGTGGTCATGTACGTGTGTTGTATATGAACAGAAACATAGAGCCAGGCGGAGCATATAGTTGGTAGCCTCAGAAATCTTAGTTAACTTTAAGGTCCGACTAACCTGCTTATTGTGAGTCTGAATAACTCACCTTTCATTGTTTTTTTTTTTTGTCAAAAGATGGCATATGTGTGTCAATACTTACATGCATGCCTATGTGTATGTAAAGCACCCCCGAACACTTGTGTGCAATCACTCTATAGGTGCTACTTCGGAGACAAAAGTCACAGTATAATTCAAGTATGTGTGGAGTATGTATGTCATACCTTGTCTTATGTATGTATTTATTATTACAAACAAAATATCATGGGCAAGGGGTTTATCTGGAATTGAGTAGGTAAATTAATTCTTATTTAAATGTGAGAACACGTGCATTGACTTTATACGTAGGCAGTCATTCTGTGAGGAAGGTTTAGCAGTTGGAAGAAAGGAAGCTGAGAAACACACTGCATGTTTTTTCTGTAATCATGGCCTTTCTGATCTACCTTCTCATCAGTAGCTAATGTTAAATGTACCTGATGTGAGTAGTGGGGAGCCCAGTTAAGCACAGATAAAGCACATTCAGATAAGATGTGATTAAAGTGGTACAGAAGCAATACTGCCTTTATATATGAATAAATACAGAAAAAAAATATATAAATATGTAAATATAAATATGTGAATACAAATATGTGAATAAGTGGATTTCTTCTTAAAATAAATATAATATCCTAAAAACTAGTCAGACAATGTTTCTTACTGAAGAAAGTGAATGCACCTGCTAGGGTATCTTTTTATGTCATTTGGATAATAAAGTCATCATCATGCCCTCATGTGGATTCTCTAGACAAGAGGTTCTACATGTGGTCCCTTGATAATTGCCTAAATTAAAATATTAAAGGCCTAACAGCCGTTGCGTTGACCTTTTTCTGCCTTGCTGCAGACAGATGAGCTGCTGTTTATTACAAAGGTTCCTTCCCACAGGTGAAGATTTAAGTGAGATTCCAGGACCCTCTTTCCCACCCCCTTTACAACGCAGTATATCAGAGCCCTGCTGTTTCAACAGCTTTGATTAGAGCCCTCCATCCTTATGATCCCCAGAATGCATTTATCACTCGAGTTATTTTGATTAGTTAAAAAAAATATTTCAAATTCCAGTGCTCAAAAGCAGCAATTTAATAAATATTTATTCCCCAGAAATTGCTCATTTGAGAAGTTTTATATGGCTAACCTCATTGTTACAGTGATGAAATCAAACTGAGAGATGAAAACAAGAATCAGCAATATACAAACTAACTTGTTGGCTGGTTAACAGCAATCAGCCTCTTCAAAAGAAATTTTTGAACTTGTGTTATTTTTTTCCATGAATATTGCAGAATCAGAGCTTTAATTGAGGCTGTGTCCTTACAAAGCAAAGCCGTGGAAAAAGCTGTGTAAACATTAAAGCCTCGGGGGAACAGCAGCAACAGAAAAAAAAATGTTTAACAGTTGAGAGGGTGAGACAGAGAAGGAAAGTGCTACAGGCATGAAAACCATAGGCTCAGTATTCCTATGGAGCTGATAAGCAGAGCTCCAAAGTTCCTTCTGAATGCTCCCTACTTCTGTTCCTACTGAAGCCGTGGGAAGGGCTGTGATTACATATAGATACAGGAAGAGTGTGATTATGAGGGTCATCCCTCATGCCAGGTGTCAGTCAGAAAAATAATTACAACTGTATTTTATTACAGGGATTAAATCAGAATTGAATGTGTTTAGAGTTGAAGCGAGTGTATAACACAGCTGAAATTTTTAGATCAAATTTAGTGTGTTTATTGTGCATTCTAGAGAACAAAAGAGAATTTTGACTATGAACTCAAGATTGCAGTCAAGTTTCTCAAGGAGAGAATAATTTGCAAGTCTTTTTCCTGGCGAAGAGAAAACCTTCCCTTCCCTCCTCCCAGATTCTCTGGAAACAAATAATTATTCTAGTCTTTCCAGAGGGAAAAATGTATGTGATAAGCTTTGTTGGGGGTTATGGTTTAAGGCTCATGGGTAGATGTGATCCTCATGTTGAAATTTTTTTTTCCACTAATATATAATTATTTTTACTTCTTATTTTTGAAGGTACGTGTTGACAGTGGTATACAACAAGGAAGTGATATTAGCATTTATTATGATCCCATGATCTCAAAAGTGAGTTGATTATTATTTCTCAATATTCTAAAGGTATGAAGTACTGATTTTATACATAGGTCTTTTAAATGAGAGAGAGCATATTAAAGGATTGGTAAATCAGAATTTTAAAGGTGCCAGGCATAACATGCCTCAAGGGAATGTAAAAGAAGTGAAGGAAGATGTGGAGTAGAGGAAATCTAGTGTCACTTCTAAATAAAATTCTTTTTACCTTTTGACACTGTAATTCTTTGTCTTGCAGTTTCTAATTATTGAGAAGATTCTGATTTAAACACTGGCCTTTATTGTCTTAAATACTGCCAATCTATCTTTTTTAGCATAGTCTAGCCTGGATGAAAATGTCAATAATTCTGCCTTCCAAAAAGAAGCATTGAAAGAAATGGTTGATAGTGTCTCTTAGAATTAGTTCTTATTTATCAGGAATATATTGGTACAATTAAAATACGACATGATAGAGTGCAGTTATCAAAAAAATGATATCTTAGGAGTTTGTTGGGCATTAGGAATCTGGTGAGTCAGCTTGGATTTTGAACTTCTTGTCTGATTTTCTGAGAGCATGTTTAGATGCTTTAAGTTTTACAAAGGAAAAGTGATTGGCCTTTTTTCATTGCATGGGTTAAGAGATCTTAGCTTTTTCTTGATGTTTCAGGGAGCCTTTGTAGCACAAACACAGTAATGGTCAAGAAATGGTTTTATGACTGCGGAAGTTCTACAAACCTATTTAATTTTTAAATGTTATTCAAATTCTAGAGACAAACATCTAATTTCTAGGTAATATAAATACCTTTTTTTTTTCTTTAGCTGATTACCTATGGCTCTAATAGAGCTGAAGCACTGAAAAGAATGGAAGAGGCTTTGGACAACTACGTAATTCGAGGTAACTAGAGAAATTTGGATTCCTAGTGTGATAGGCTGTCATCTATTTCAAGAAAACAGCTTGAAAATGTAGTAATTAGCAAATTGAGTAAAGTTCCCACTTCTTAAGTGCAAATTAAAACAGGAAAAGCTTGTGTTAATTAAGCCGAGAAGATACATCAACTCTAAAGAGACTTTTTTTTTCCTCCATTTTTTCTCTAGAATATTATGAGATAAATATTTAAATAACTTTCTTAAAATGCATAGTTCTCACTGAATTGTAGCATGTAATTGATTTATTATGTTGTAGAGGGTAAAAAAAGGCCACTGCACTGTAAGAAATTTAAAGTAATTGCCATTTTGTAGGAGTTTATTACATTGATTGCAATTAAATATTATCACAATGCAGTATTTGATTGTGTATATATATATACACTTCTCTTATTTTCCCGGTTGTTGTTTAGGTTTGGGCAAATACAGATGTAGGCTGTTGATCAGCATTTGTTTCAGCTCTTGCACTCTGCATAGGAGATGCAGCCATTCTTTCAGGCCTTCCAAGCAGCAGGCTGAATCAGCCCTGACCACTTTCACTCTTTTTCAGTTTTGGTGAGGGCAGTCATGTTTTGTGTGGGAGAAATCTTTAGGTCATCCTCTGTGTCTTACAGAAAATAGGAAGGACAACTCAGGGTGAGAGAGGTAAAAATTTCTATGAAGTTTCTGTAGAACTTGGTTAGGCCTTAATGGTAGGCTGGTGAATGGTACAGATGCCATGTCAAACTCAAAAGATTTATCTGTCTAGGGGAAAATGAACATCCCTCTACCACAGCGTACCTAGGTGCATGGTAGGATTAGTCATTGTAAATGAATTGCCAGCTCTAACATGGATTTATACTGGTGCAACTTGAGCCATTAGACTATTGCAGTACAATGTGCTGATGTAAACCCCTGCTGTATAACAGCTGAGTAAATTTATATGAGAGAGAAATTTATATTGTTGTAGTTAGATTGATGTGAGGTGGGATTTGTTAGTGTTGTTTTTAATGGAGACAGGCTCTGGATTCACATTCAATTGTATTGATAGCAAGTGATGTTAAAAGTGTTTTATTTAATGAGAATATTGGAAATGTGTGTGGAGCATTGTCTTTTCTTGTGTGCTGTAATATAGGATGGAAACTGATTGTTTGTGCTTAGGTGTTTTACACAGATGTTTATGTACCTAACAGTTGCACAGATTATAAATACTTGTAAAGGATATGAGACCTTACACCTGAAAAGTACTAATTTGTATTCTTGAGGTTTTTACAGTCTTTTTATTAGTATGCATGTATCCATCATATCTAATGTCTCTGTAGTATTTCTGTCTGAGAAAGCTTTTAGTCTATTAAAAATATCTAAAGAGGTAATTAGTGAACTACAGGGGGAATTTTTTTCAAAGTGCAAACCACAAAATTGAATGTACTACAGGTTTCAAAAGTAGATGAATTTTCAGAACATATTTTTAGTTGGAGTGGCCAGTGGTTTCCATTTTAAAACCACCAGGACTTTTGTGTAGTTTTACACAGCTGGTAGTTTCTTCTCAGTGTTTATTTAAAATGGAACATTTGTGGATATTAAAGTATCTCTTCTCTTGCCTAGTGTGAATGATTCTTGGTCGGGTCGTTAGTAGAAACTGTCCAATCTGTAATGTTCTAAACTGCATTGACATGTGCAGAACTCCTTTTTTTCCCCTAAAACAACTGTGTATATTTTTGCTTTACAATGTTGGGTTCCTATGTAACAAAATATTAAACTACCTTGATCTTTTGTAAAGTGCCTCGCATGAAGTCTTTTTAATACATGAGTTTTTGTTAGTAGTAAAAGATACAGAATCATTTTTACCTAGTTTTGAAGTTACTTGGTTTTATGTTTGAATAGTGAGCTTGTACATAACTATTTAGAGATTACCAGTCTTCCTGAATAGTGTGCTCCAGATCCCTATTTCTCAACACAGACCCCTTGTCCCTCTGATTTCCTGGGAAGCAGCATTTATGTTTGCATTGTGTTTTAGAGACACTGTTGTTTTCCCTCTGTCAGTAATAAAGTGACTGTTCTGAGTTACACAGCATTTTAGATAAGCAATACCAGCTGAAGTCAGTGTCAGTTGTAGTGATGATATACACTGTGAGAATTTTAGATTTAAAATCCCAAGGATTGCAATTTCTGTAAACAAAGATGCTTGTTCACTCACACAGGGTGGGAATGGGATATAGGGTGACTGGTTAACAGGTCAAGGACCATCTAATATGTAGCTTAGGGACTGCTAATGGAGGATGGAGTCTTCCCCATCACTTCTGTGTCACTGGTTCAAAGCAGACAAAACTTGGTAAGGAATTTTAGTCACTACTATTTTGATGGTTGCTTGCTGACCTGCGTGAAATCAGTGGTTTTTATCCAGTTCCTAGAAGGCAAATGTCTTCTTGGAGCAAATGCCACTATACAGTGTCATTCATGGCAGTCCCAGCAGAGAATCCAGGACTGAAGTAGCACAGTGACCCTTCAGGAGGTGACTCATCTAGGCTGGGTTGAGGCATGTTGGCAGTGTGAAGGGCAAGGACTTACTCTGCTGCTCCTTGTCTATTGGCTGTGTGAGAAGACATTCAGTTTCTGCTGCTGTGGCTTTGGGATATTCTCAAGTTACCCCATTCCTTTTTAGCTCCATTCCATTTACAGGGAACAAATCCCCAGACTATAGCCTTTATTGGCTTGTTTTCTGGGACTGGATACTACCTGGCCTTGAATTCATGGTTTAGCTGTCCTTCCCAGTTAAGTCTGCCTGAGATGATCATGAAAGAAATTAAAATAATTAAATTTAAAAAATAGTTTAATACTTGCAAAGAAAGCAGACTTAAGCAAAATTTGGATAAGTAATACCTTAAGCAACCAAGGCTGCATCATAAAGTGCCTGTAATAGCAGTATCTTCATTTAAAATGTTGAATAAAGCAAATTGGGATGTTTGCAACAATGCTGTGCTCTGAAAATGCCTGTTCCATTAATATTTTATTCCAGTTTGGGCTGATGACAACTTGTACACAGTGATAAAAGAAATTCTACAGTCTGTTCATTGGTAGATGCTGAAAGTATAACTAACTCAAGACTGAGTCAAGAGAGAGTCAATGTGATCATGGGAATGTCATCTCCATCTTTTTTCCTGTGTAATATCTCCATTGTTGTTAATGGGAGCAGATGAAAGTCTAGGATAGCGTTTCTTTGAGTTGTGGATTAGATTAAATGATCTCTTGAGGTTCTTTACAGTCTAAATTATTCTGACAGGAATTGACTCTTCCACTGAGAACTGATCTGAATTCAAAATCTCAGCTGAGACAAAGGGTCTAATTAGGTAACATTTTTATCTCTGAGTCTTGCAGTATAGTTCAGGGCTGATTAAAGTTAAGGGTGCAACCCAGAATTGTCTCAAGAAGAGACACTTCTTGTTTTGTGCACAAGTTCTCCAGTTCACTGGAGAACTTGTGAATAGTGGAAAGTTCAAGATTCCAGTCAAGCACAGAGGCACTGTTGCTCATTGGGATGAGGCATGATTAATTTCCTTTGAGCATGCACTGTTGTTAGTAATTCATTTCTGTCTCTTATGGTACTTTTTTCAGAAACTTTTTGTTTAGGTTTTTTTGTGGGGGGGTTAATTTGAACAACAGAAATGGGGTATTGAAACAATGCCTTTCAATGTATCTCCCGTGTGTATAAACATGGTGTGGTGTGCTTTCGTTCTTGGTTTTTCTGAAGTTTTAATATGTTTTTTTCATTTCTGGTGCTGGATAATTTGTTCGTTTGAAGGCATTCTCATACATCAATTCACTAGAGGTCTCATTGGACAGATAGCTCATATCTTTGAGTGCAGATTTCTGTAATCTTTCCTTTGACCTCTGTTTGCTTTTTATCTTCCCTGAGCATTCAAAAGTAAAGCAATAACATGAAATTTAAGTCTTCATAGAAATTCAACTATTTTCTGTTGAGATCCTGCTTGCTGTGTGGAGAGAGGAATGTAGTAGACCATTTGAGAGAAAGAAGAGTGGAAAAATGAGTGTCTGAGGAAAAGAGTAAGCAGCAGATAGAGCAAGGAGGAGTAGAAATGAGGAGGAAATAAGGGACCCACCAGCTAGGGGTGGGGGAATCTTCCAGCATGAGGTGAAAGAGCAAACATAAAATAGAAAACAGAGAAGTGTTAAATAACTGTAGGGAATGTTTGAGCGGAAGAGAAATGTAGAAGTTAACTCTTTGAGTGGAGACCTGCCAGAATAGTGGCAGCAGAAAATGTTGTCTTGAGCTTTTGCAACTGTAAACACACTAACTGGGGGGGAAAGGAGAGCTGTACTTAGTGTTGTGAGAAGGCCTCGGCTTTCCAAGAATCACAGAATTAGTAAGGTTGGAAGGGACCACAGTGGGTCGTGTGGTCCAACCTCTCTGCTCCAGAAGGGTCATCCTAGAGCACAAGAAAAAAAACCCAACTTCAATTTTAGCATTTCATCATATATTTCAAATAAATGAATTTCAGGTACAAAGCTTTTCACAGTAAACTTTAATTTAGATCCAAACATCATAAATGACTGAGTTATTTTGTTTTAACTTAAAAGATACCTCTCAATGGCAGTATACATGTAAGTTTTAGACTCTTCTATATTCTGATCTTGCTGGTATTGTGAGCAAAACAATCTCTTTGTAAGAAGCCTATTTCTCTGCAAAAACAGTGTATAGTGTCTGTTCCTAAATGAAATGAGCTTTTGTTTTTTTGGTTGTGCTTTTAAAAAATGCTTCAACAGGTCATAGAACTTTTGCATAGCAGAGGTAACAGACTGGTAGTTCTGCAAGAGTATTTGCGTTCTCACCCCTTGCAACAGGGACCAGCAGATTCCCAAGTGTATTGATGTGGAGACCGAAACTGGAGAAGGGAAGGAAACAAACTTAGTCCAAAATCACTAGAAGGGACCATTTCAGAATGCTTCCTAGCATCAGCTTGGTGCTCAGATGCTGCTCCTGTTTGTTCTCTCTTTTTCTTAAGTCACAAGGGAAGGAGTGGGAATGGCAACTTGTCAGTGAAATGTTGTGGCATGTAGTTTAGGAAGGGTTACAGATTACCACTGTCCTGTGGAGGAGAATGAGGGAAGGGCAATTAAAGTACAGGCAGACCAGGTAAAATAGGAAGGCAATGTTATTGGTGCAGAAGGGGAAATAATAATAATAAGGTACCTTTTTTTTGGCCAGATAAGTTTTCCGTTGGTATTCTCTCCCTTTTATTAAGGAGAAAGAACTGTGGCAGTGAAAAACAAGAAATGTAATGTGCCCAGTTGAGAAGGCACTGAAAAACAAGAGCTAATATTTCGCAAGATATAAAGTTGTCCTAGTGTTGTATTCCCTGTCTTTAGAGTAAAAGGATATCTGAGGAGAGGATGATGGCAGAATGGCCATTTATTTTCGTTCACTTTTCTTGACAAAACCTGCTTAGCTTATGCTTCCAATTATTCTACCGATTCAAGGATTCATATGTGTTTGCTAACACTGTAAATAATGGTCCTCTTTCTCTTACTAAGAAATTCAGAACCACATGCAGTTACAAAATTTTGTTTGCGTTTGAACTTATGATTTTACAGTCTGGTATTACCATATAGGATCTCCTTTTACCTCCCTTCCTTTCTCCCTTTATCCTGGTGTGTGAGTTCAGTGAGCTCTAGACTTTTGTATCTGAAAGAATTATTGTTTTTAATTGGAGTACATGTTCAGGTCTAAGCATCAATAGTGTACTGATCCTATGTGAGAATTTTATGTGGATGTTTGTGTATTAAAATTAAAAGCTAAAACCTCCTTTTTTTCTTGCTTTTGAGATGAGGCTTAGTATGCAGATAGCCAGCTCTGAAGTGATTTGTAGCAAAACACAAGCTTTGAAAGACAATTAAACAGTTGAATGTTGAGGATTTTAGGGAATATTATGAAAACTTTTGGAATTACAAACATGGAGGCTTGCTGGGTAGTAATCATGGGCTTGAGAAGTTCATGTGTTGGAAGTGGTGTTTTCACAGTCTGTGCAAATCCGATAATGTTCTTGTTTTAAGTGAACAGCAGTGTAATCAGTGTTTCATAATGCTCAGTGCAGAGCTTAGTTAATATTTTTTATATTTTCTTTAGAGAAATAACTGAGATACCTCCTAAGCTTCATCACATTTATTCTTATATTCAGCATTTAAATTGTTGGGTGATAGTTTAGCTTTGCTGACTTGTTAAAAAGAGAAACCTCTAGTCCTGTACTCTACATGTTGGTTTTGCAGTCAGTAAGTGTGCAGATAAAGTTCTTTCTGTTCCACTTAGCACCATTTGAAATTATCAGCAAGTTGAGTCTATTCAACTGCTTATCTACAGAGGGGCATGTAGGACTCTAATTAAGTTTACATGGATAAATGCAGATTTGTGTTTGCAAGCATCAAGATGACAGAAGCTTAATACTGTAAAAAGGCTAATCAACACTGAATATGTTTAGTGTCAGTAAATATTTATAGTGAAAACATTGCCTATGATTTTGTGCCTTGGCATTCCAAGTTCTGATTTTTAGTGAGTAAAAATGTGGTGTGATATCCTCTTCATAAACTTGTTACAAAATTGTTTTCTATAAAATGCATTTTATCGTTGTCTTTGAGTTTTTTGTGAGGATGGGTTAGGAGTTAGGCTACAGTATGTAAGTTAGTGAAAAGTCTGGTGTACTTAGCAGAGTTTTTAAGGCAGAGAATGAAGAAGGGAAGGAGGCAAAATCAAGACAGGCAGTATGGGGTGTAATTTCTTCTGATTATAATTTAATTTTTTAAAAATGAGGGCTTCTTCAAACAGAGGTTGCTAATAAGCTCTGGTGAACAGTGTGATTATTTAGTGTGTTCCTGTATTCATTAGGCAATAATGACAATTTAACTGGAAAATTAATGGAACCTCAGGAATATGTGTTCTATATAAAGCATATGAACATGTAGTTTTTAAAAATTTCATTACTTCTCCATAATTTAAATGCTAGTCTGCTTTCTTTTAGAAATATATTCTGGAAAATAGTGTGTAAAAATTGAAACCCAAGAAGCATATCTTAAATTGAGCAGCTTCTCATGTAAAATTGTATGAAGACTACAGCCAAGTAAAATGAAAAAAATAGACATACAGAGAATGGTGATTATTATATTTTATTATATTTTGACTCAGAGGAAAGAAGAAGATAACTGTAACTGCATCAGCCTTAACAATGTAAAAATCATGATGCTGAAGTGAAATTTTGTTTTCTGGAGGAGAAATAAATTGATATAGTTTAGGATTTTGCTTGTTTGTTGAAAATGTCATGGCTTGTCAGGCTAACAAATGTGATTTTGTTCCTGGCAGTCTGCAGATCTGGTCAAGAAAAAGAAAAATTCTCTGAAAACCACTGCAACATAAATACAATATACTTCAGTTTAGCGTCTAACTTTGCATGAAATAAGCACTGCCTGTTAGCCTCTGTTTGATCCTGTGAGAGTGTGAGGCTAATGTCTGGCCAGTGTTTTGGAAGCAGCAGGTAGTCAGTAGCAAGCTGCTCTAGGGGTCCATATTTCTGTAGCCTAGTAGTTACTCGCACACAGATGCAGACCTTATGAACTTTGACAGAGGTCACACTAAATTGCAAATCTAAAACTTCTAGACTTCTGAAGGATTACTGGTAATTTTTTTTAAAGCCATATGACTTGGTACATCGCTAAAAGTATCAACTCAGTCTTGAGAAGCAGATCCACCATGCAGTCATTGCTCACATAATGATCACAGGGACTGATAAAGACAGCCTTTCATGATACTTTGAAGGGAAACTTGTTTATTAAATTTTTAATTCATGTATATAAAAAGCATTTATATTGCTTCCCAAACAGCTTAGGCCTGTCCACTCTATTGAACTTACTAAAGGAATTTTGGAGCTTAAAACATTGCAGAAGCCTCATTTTTCAGATGCACATGAATTAGAAATAATTAAGCATACTCATAGTATTTTTTGATTTTAGGTCTTTTGGGGCAGTCAGTTGAGACAGCAAGTTCTATCGTCTGTCATCAGCCATCACCTCACCAGGGATCTTATAGCAGTTTAGGAAAGAAAAATGTGAGATGATCTGGTTACACATTGTAGCATGTTTAAATCTTGGGTTCAAAGTTGGGCAGCATTGAAGAACTCCTGTTTGTCTTGATGCTGTACTTAATAGATGAAATCTCTGGGATATTTCAACTTACTATTCAAACTGGAAATTTTGGGGGGAATTTGTAGCAGCCAAAGACAGACATTATTTGTTTCCAGGTTTTGGTCATTTATCATAAGATTTTTTATTCTTTTGCTTAGTGGAGATGCAGTGTGACTTTCATTCAGTGTTTATGAAATCAGGGTCTGTGAATGATTATTTAGGTTGCAGGCAGCAAGGATCTTCTTTTAATCAAATGGACAAATTTCTGTCATGTCATCATTGAACTGTTTGTGTCATGTGCTATTTAATGGCTCACGAACGAGTCTTTAAAGCTGTGACTTCATGATTCAGTGAGGCTCAGTCTGACTCAGTGTGTTGAGAGTGGTTTCAGTGACGGCCACACAGAGAGCTTGAAAATTCACACCAGCAGCAGACGAGTAGGGAAAAAAAGCTTTGAAAGTGTTTGAACTGGTCTGCATATAAAATAACAAGGATGTTGTTCATGGTTCTAAACTGGAAAAACACAAAAGAAAAAGGAGTGTAAAAGAATTTCCTGTAGCCACAGCAGTTTGCATGCTCTGTACTGCTAGTGTCTTTGCTTTGGTGAGATCTCAAGGAAAAAATCCAACTAACTTAATTTACAGCTGAAATACTTGAGTTTACGAAGAATTCTTTTTCAATATTATTTTAAACTAGAACTATTAGAAAAAAAGTGCAAATAATTGTGTAATGTCATCTCTAATTGTGATCATATAATCACAGTAACTTGTGAGTAAACCTATCTGAAGTACAGAATTGTGCTCTGGAAGAGATGTGGATGCAAATTTTTGCTATGAACTGTTTTGTGATGTGTTCTGCATTTTATACTCAACAGTGTGCAGCTAAAGCCTAAGTTAATGTGACATGGCAAACGCAGTGTGATTTGGAGTTACCTGTTCCTCTGACACTGACGAAAAAATGTGAATTACTTAGCATTTCCAGAGGGCTGAGAATGTGCACGGCTGAAGTTGGATAACCTCTTTCCATATAGCAGCTCCTCATTTATCCATACCTGGAATAAATCAACACCTGCAATGCTCCTGAACTGCATGTCTATTTCAGTTTCTCTTAAGAAGTATTAATGTTTATGAGCCAGTGTTATCGTGTGTAGTCATATTGGCATTGAACTCTTCTGGTTCATCAGATTTTGTTTGATCTCTTTCTAAAATTGAGAAGAGAATGGAGATAAAGATGCTGGTTTTCTGGCCTGTAATCTTAAACTTTCCAGAGATGACCTGTATGCTACTTTCAAAAGAGACAGGACCTTCTTTTTGACAATTGTTTGCAGTAAGGAGAAGATAATTTAAATGATCTAGGGAGTTTTTTCTCAAGAATTTTTTCGCACCCCCTTTCCTCTCCCACCTCCTATAAGGACTTCCTTGTATTTAATATTTCAGTGAAACGACTTCTAGTGACCATCATATTAATGCTAAACTGCACTTTGTCAGAAGTACTCGCAGTTTAGCACTGAAGTCACTAACTTAGCTACACAGAAGTTATTCAATTAAAACTTAGGAGATGGAGGAGAGGCTGAGAAGTAGAATGAGAGAGAGATGAAGAAATGCAGAAAATAAAAGTAGCATAATATTCAAAGAAATTAAAGGATAAAGGTGACTCTAAAGGTTCTGTGATAAGTTATTTTAAAATTAAGCAAATAATTTTTGTGGGCTATATGCCTAACAGGGTCACAGAGAGGTGCTAAAGAGGAATCACGGTATTCAACAAAAGAACTGACCAGGCAAGGTTGTATAAAGGTATATATGGAGGAAGAAATAAATTTCTTTGTTTTGTAAGTTACACAGGAGCCTCTTAAGCATTACAAATGATAAAAATATTGTAAGTGGTAAAACTTATTACTGTATTTCATTACTGTGATTGGGGTGTAACATGGTGCATATCTTTCATTCAGGGTTCAGTGGAATTGAGCTAGTATTTGTCATTTGAAGGAGATGGCTCTGGTCTTGCCTACATCTTCTAGAACTGAACCAAAAGTCTTTTGGTTGTCCTTGCTGTCCTTAACTCAACTAGGTGTTTGAATTAGGCTTGATAAGGTGAAAATCTAGTTTACTTTATGATTAAACTGAGTGTTTAAAAAGGTGTGTCTTGAGGCAGGGGTGAAACAAAACTGGTATATCTGAACTGATTACACCAGTACTATGGTATCTAAATTGTGAACAAGTATTCATTCCAGAAAGATAGGAGTTCATATTTTTATAAGTCCTTTACTACTGTAATTTGTGATTAATATAACCTGATTTTGTATTGATTTGTTTTTTTGTTTTCAGGTGTGGCTCACAATATTTCTTTACTGCGAGAAGTGATCGTCCATCCACGCTTTGTCCAAGGAGACATCAGCACTAAATTCCTTCCTGAAGTCTATCCTGATGGTTTTAAAGGTTTGTTGCATGTGGAAATGTTTCTTTTCTTGAGCAGTGTTGTTTTTGATTATTGTTCCTTTATATTTTTAGACTGACATGTTCCCCATTCTTTATTTTTTCTTCAAATATATCTGTGCATACACACAATTAGAGTTTTTAAATAATGCATAAAGTTGAAATAGCTAATTTTATTTTCAAGAAGGCCAAATACATATTTCTTGTGATAAAATAGTAAATGAAAGACACCCAAAGTCAAGAAAAATCATTTGAGGTGATACGAAATATGTAAAATAAACATTAATTCAGTTCTGCTGTGCTATCACACTTCATTACAGACAGTACTTCTACTGTTAACTATAGTAAGATAAGATTTCTTTTTACTCAGCACTGTTGCTTCTTCAGTAAGTTGGTGTAGCACCTTTAGAATTGCCTTTTGGCACCCTTTGTTTTCACTGTAGCCTTGTCTGGAGGATCTGGCATTTTATCGGAGTATTTCAGTACCTTGGTCTTAATACTCATTAGATACAGTAATGGGCATCATTTTGAAATTGCTAACTCATACACTAGGTTAACATAAACACAAATGCAATTACTTCTTTACAACATCCCAAACTGCTCAATTTAAAAAATGTTTACCAATGGTTACTAGAAACATATAAGGAAACAAATAGATTGGTTTCCTTTCACAAGGATCAGGTTTTAAAAGGTTGACTTCTCTCATAGCCAATCTGCTGTAGATGCTTTCTTGGCCTGTGTGGTCAGAGACTCAGTTCTTCCATAGAGGTCTCTCACCTCACCTGGCATTCATCAAGCAGAACATCTTCCTTATTAAAAAACCCCCAGTATTTATAGTTCATCATTCATGGGTCCTTTATGAATCCCATGGAGACTCCTGTTCCCCCACTCATCATTAATCCAATGTGGCAGAATCCTCATCCCACTTTGGAGGCAGCACTGCCAGATTGGCAGTCACTGGACATGACTGGCACCTTGCCAAATTCTAGTCTCATTAAGGAGCAGAACAGATTTTTCTTACCTCAGGACTCAGTGTGTGGATGACTATTCTTTGCACCAGAACTACTTGATATCATGATGTAATTGACAAGTCTGTGTGTGATACAGTCCTACATGTGGGATTAATGCATCCTGCTTGTTCCTGGCTCCTGACTGAGACCACAGGAACAGGTGTTAGCCACCTTGAGTGGCAGTGGGCTTGTGATGCTTCAAGCTGAAAAGTTCCTTTGTTGTCTCTGCTAGGGGGTACTTAGCTAATCTTTGGGTAACTCAGCTGGCTTTCATCCAGCAGAGATTCCAGGGTACTCTGATCATCTGCTCTTGAAGCTGCTCTCTTGAAGGCTTGGTGCTGCTATAGCTGGGCTCTCTCTTCCCTGACACTTGAATACAGAATCTCAAGTCTTGTCTCTCTGATGTTCCTTGGACTATTCAGTCCTTTTCCTGAATAGATCCAGATCTCTAAACCACCATGAAACCTGCATTTTTTTTCTGTTGCTGCTTTCGGTGGGGTAGTTTTTTTGCAAGTTCCTGGGTAGACTTAGCTTGTGAAGGAATCTGGTGAACTTCAGTAGATGTGCAAAGTGAGTGGCAGACTGGGAATGGGGAGAGGGGAATGGAGGAAAAAGGCAAGGATGCAAGATGTTGGAGTCCCAATAACATATTGTGAGAAGGCAGCCTCACGTGGCACACAACTGGGAACAATAAAAACATAAACCAAAGAGTAGTATTATATTAACCCATTCTTAAAGATATGCTTTTGCTCTGGACACCAGAAGACGCAAGAACAGATACTGTGATGGTTCATAGTAGAAACTAATGACTGGCACACGTGAAATTCCTAGGCTTTGTTCCTGCTGTATGAAAAGTCTTGCTCATCTCCTTCCATGTATCAAACACAAGGACACATTAGCCTTCTTAATTATAAATAAAGGAACATTTTAATGGCATTGTACTTCAGATCAAGAATACTTACTCATGAATACTGATTAAAAGCTCACCAAAGTAACTGAGAACCCTTTGAATGGTGTAGTTTGCACTGGATCAAACCCTTCATGGTTAAGGAAAAAAAAACATGACTTGAATTTGAAGATAGTTTTTAAAGTACCCATTGAAAAACGTTTCTACAAATCCAAGGACTCAAATGGGAACTGTTGAACGCAAACAAGGATGGTGGGCAGACGACAGGTAGAAGCTCAGCAAGAGAAGCAAAGACAAAAATTAACTTATGTGTAATTTTTTTAATCACTTCAACTAACTTTTTAATATAAATACCTAGGGTAAACTTTGCTAGGAGGGTTTAAAAATTAATTAGCTTCATATATCTTACTATTTCTTATAGAAGATGAATAGCTGTTAAAAAAGAGCTGTGACAATTTGAAAAATTAGAACAATGTATAGCCAACATGGATCTGGAAATACGTAGAAATATGTTGTTAACAGTAGGAATCCATACCAGAAATGTTTTAAATTTGGAAAACTTAAGAAATAGAAACATTTCAATAGAGATGTGTGCAATATTAATGCTCAAGCACAATCCGTTGTTTATTTTGTAAACTGCACAATTGCCACTGGTGATGTACACTGATGGTAAGTAAAATATGTCAGCTGTGTTCGCTCTGGTGACTGCATGAAGTACTGGCCCATTTCTCATGTGCATTCTTCAAGTATAAATATCGAGTCTTAATTAAGAATAAAATAAGAGATGCCTTGTTTACCAGTCTCATTTTGAGTTCCCTTATAAATCCTTTATTAGAAGACCTTTACTGTTAGTTAAGAAAAAGTGAATTATTAGACATATCTTGGCTACTTTTCCCTTAACCTGTGTGATGCTCTCTTGAAATTACATGTAGAATGTTCAGTAATTTGCATGATTAAACTCTTTCTCCCCATCTTTAAGTAAACATTCACTTCCAGAAGAAGTTTGTTTATTGCAAGTTATTTTAAAATAATAGCTGTGCCGAAAGTAACCTTGTCCAGAGTTTGATTAGTGTGGGAAAGCAGCTGCTGCCATCCCCTTTTTTTGTCCATGTGAGGGATGGCTGACTGGAATGCTGGCTGGCAGTAGGTGAACTGGAGAGGGTTGTTGCTCTGAGCACACATGCATGTTTTGGGAGGTGTGCAGATCTGAGGGTGGGTGCAGGAACACTGGTTAGGCCAGGTGACACAAGTACACTTGGTTTCTAAGACACTGTGTTTGAGTGGCCTCCAAGCACTTTGCTTACAGAATAAAAATGTCTGCCAAGCATGCAGGAGTCAGATACTGTTCTATTTCAGCTTCCAAACAACTTGGAAAGCCTCTGTATTTCCTAATCTGCCTGATGAGAAAGAAATTTACTGTGTATTATCCCTATTTTGTAGGCACAGAAAATGTATCTCTATTTTCACAAAGATCCAAGAGGAGTCTTGGAAAAAAAACAAATTAAAGGATCTTTAGGTTGGTACCCTGTTCATGGGATTGGTCATTGTGGTTCAGGCTGTTTCACAGTTAATGTTTTCCTGGCTTTCTTTTAAAATACTGAGATTTTCTTTTTCTTGATGTTCCACTCTTCCTGGTTATTAAACCATGTCTCACATCAGTTAGTCTCTTTGGGAGACACATCCAGTGCCAATGAAAGATGGGGCATTTTCCAAGAGATTATCACAAAAGTCATCCCAAAATACATGAGGAAAAAAAAACAAACCAGAAAAGGAATCATTTACTTTCCCTCTTCTAGCATGTTTGCCTCATTTGAATGGAGAAGAAGAACCGAAATTCTGATGGGCAATCCTTTATATTTTTAATACAGAAAGGAATAAAGAGGAAGCACTTCTCTTCTGAAATGACATATTGGCTTCAGAGACTATGTGTGAGGTGAAGGCTTTTAGATATGTTGTGTTTATCATAATCATGTGGGTTGGGTGAAATGATTACTCTGCTTAATACTTCTTAAACCATCTCTAGAATACTGTTTCCAGTTTTAACCCCCTCATGCATGTAAGAAAGATGGCAATAAACTTGAGTAAGTCTAGTGAAGAGCCACAAGGGTGGTGTTGGCGTTGGAATAGATGACCCATAAGGAGAAGCTGGGAGAACCAGTCTTGTTTTTCCTGGAAGCTAGAAAGCTTAAGGTGGACCTAATGACAGTCTTCTAGGACCTTGAGGGAGGTCCCAAGAATATGAAGTCAGGCTCTACAATGAGTTGCACAGTAAGAGTCAGGGGTCATAAACTGGAGATTTTAAAGGTCTCACTGCACAAACCTCTGAGCAACCTATTCTGAATTTGATGTTGAGATTGCTTGGTGGGGAGGGGGGACACACTGAATAAACTAAGGACCTTTCAAGGTCCCACAACATCAGTCATTCCATGATTGAGAGAAAGTGCTTTTTTAGGTGAATTGGGACTGCAGCTATGATTTTAAAATTTAAGTCTGGAGGCTTTTGCTATTAGTTGGAGGGGGGAATGCAGCTTCCTCTGTCACTGTTGGAAGATGGAGGATGCTTGCTGCTAGTTCCATTCATCTTCTCTGCATTGGAATCTAATACTAATTTTAACTTTATGAAGCTACTGGATTATAAAGGTTGACTTAACAGTTCGCTTTCTTCTTTCTGGCAGGTGAGGCCAAAAAAACCACTTCTTGGCCTGTCACTACTTCCTTTGTAATTCAAAATAGTAGAGGCTTGCTCTCTGTATACTATAGCATCTGTCTTAGAAGTAGCCATGAGTTCTCTGAGACACACTTCTTCACTACTCTGAACGGTTTGAGATTGCTTACGCAATGTTTGCCTGTCTTTTACCATGACTGTTTGGGTGGAACAAAGCTGTGCTCCACTTCACAAGAAATTAAACCCTTTAATAACATTCCACTTCATTTTCTGCCTCAGCCTGCTTGGTATATGTGCCACCTGTAATGGTTAACTTCAAAATCCACTAGGAAAAACTTGAGCTAAAACAGAACCTAGGAATGTTATAAACTTTGCCTACGTTGTTATTGATCTGAATTATGCATTGCACTTTTTATCTTACCCATTATACTTTTAATTTTTATTCTTCCCAATTAGAAAACGATCACTCTTCAAGTATTTATTAATTGCCTGGGGCACATAACCAGGGCTTATTTGTTTTGGTTTGGTTTTTTCCCTGTAATTGATAGTAGGAAACATGTTTCTAGGACAAAATGCAAATGAGACTGTTATGGGAAAAATGACCTTTTATGTAATTTAATTTGAAGTTGGTTATGTAAAGTAATTGCATGAACCTTTTTGACTCAGCTTGGGGGATACTGGGATAATATTGATTTAAGCAATCATAACATCAGGGAAATGAGAGAGAAATATTTTTTTTCTTGTCTTCCTTCCGACCAGGGTTCTGCCATTTAGCAGTAATATATGTGTGCAGTTTAGTTTTAAATAATATGAACAACACTGCTTCCACTCCTTTAGTTGTGACTTAATTTATAACCATTCTTCCTGTTGTGCATTCGCCTTATGTAATCCATCTGATAATACAGAAGTATATCCCAGGTTAAGCAGAGAGATTTGGCAGCTGCCAGTTCCATGTTTTATTGTGGAGATGAAATTTCTGTGTAGGCCAGGAGTCTGCAGTAATGAAAGCAGGGAACAGCAATGGTGTAACTTCCTATATTGGAAGCTGGGGGACCTTCGCTGCTTACTCATTTCACTCCCTTTCAAGGAAGCACTTGGACAACTTTTCCAGAGGTAGCTTTGGTACTCTTCAAATCAATCTGTACAGTGAACATGAAAGGCTGTGTTGTTACATCTTTATTGATGGTGAATATTAACTTATTCCTCAAGACACCCCACAGAAATCCTGAGGAGTAGCTTCTGAAGTGAAATAATACTTGATGGGAAACAAAGGTATTACTATCTGGAACATTTGTGTGTTTCCAAATATAGTAATGTAATTGTAAATTTGACTTCAAAACTGTTTAGAATTCAGCTGAGCATAGCAGCAAAGCAAAAGCAGACAGCAAGGGAAATGGGACTGGAGTTCAGAGAACCAAGGCAGTACTGACAGAAGTCTGTCCTGTGTAATAAAGGTAAATTGCCATCCTTAGGAAGCAGCCTTTAATCAGACTTCTGAGGTATTCATCCAAAGTTACGCTAAGGACATTCCATGGTAGGGTTGTATGTTTATTGCCAGAAACCAAAACCTAATTTTGGTATGTTCCTGTTAACAGTTTATATTATCTCTCAGAAATCCTGCTTTGGATACTACAGCCGTAACTGGTTTTTTGCTTGCCACATCTGTGACCCAACTGGTGTAAATAGTGACAAATGGATAAATATTTTTTTCATGTTTGTAGTAATGAAGCAATGAGTGTGATTCTTGATCAGTTGTTAACCTGTTTCAACTTACTGACCTTTGTTTGCTGTTTGAAGTTTGATTTTTGTCAAAGATATAGGGAGAAAATAGTTTTTGTGGCACAGCAAGTGCAAAAGCAGTTATTTCATCCAAGATGGAGGTCACGCAATAAAACCTTTGAAATGGGATCTTTCTTGTTTCCTTTATTTGAGTTGGTTCTAACAGTGTGTGTTGGAGCAGGTGGGAACCTGCAGTTTTGGTCACACAGTCTTGTCATGAGTGTTGGCCAAGGGGACTGAAAGGCAAAGGCTTTAGGGCAGATTCCTGATGTGCCTTTAGCTGAGACATGTAAACAAATCATCAGTTTTAGATGCAGTGTTTTGAAAAAGTGATCTCAGAGTTTCTTCACTGTGTGTAAACAACTGGAAAATTGGCACATTTCAGATCTAGATAATTGATGTTATTACAATGTGTAATTACATAAGGCTTATATATATATGTGTATGTACAAATAGTACAAAAGTTCAGTGTTTTTTGAATTTTGCCTCACAATCAGTTTTTATAGTAACTGGCAGAGGAAAGATCGAGTTTGTTTCTGAAACCGGGTTCTCAACCTTTCAGCATTTGTATTTCTGCAAGTGTTTGTTGAAGTGAAGACAGTTTCCATTTCAAGGCAGATAAAAAAAATAAACACTGAGCAGAGGAACTTGCAGTAATATTCAGCCAGAATATGTTAATGTGGACTAAATTAAAAAGAGATTGATGCAGATTTTCTGACTTTTGTTATTTTTAAATTTACATTTTTTGGCCTGTGACAACTTCTTTGTACTGTTAGCTGGACTTTAATGAATGTACTCCCATCACTGTGGCATGATTGCATTTCTGAGGTGGACTCTAAATAGCCTCTTTACCTATCCCTGTTTAATATGCCCAGTGGAGTGATGGGCTCTGTGCAGAAGACATCCTGTTTTGAAATTGTGGCTTTGTTACTTCAGAGTCTGCTCCAGTCCTTTAGAGCAGCCTCCATTCTGGATTTTCTTCAGTATCTCATTAGTCTTATTTTATGCTGCTTATAGAAATTGTCACTGGCTAGTAACCAATACTGGGGAATGTGAATTTACATTACATAGCACTGAGGTGATGGGAGGGTGGAGATATAGAAGTGATCTGTGTAACTGTTTGTCTGCTGCCGGACTGGAAGCAAATGTGCTCCCCTGGGCAGAGTTCCTCTGGGAGACAGAGCCTTTTGAAGCTCTTTCCTTTCATGTGAAATCTGTACTTGTTCTGGATGATGGCATTTTCTGTGATATGTACACATAAAGCACTTTCTGAGAGCTGTGTTGTAACTGAGTTCAGCAAAGTCTTTCAGTCTTAACCTTTATCTTTTGTTAACTTTATTGTGTAATCCTCCTCTCTTGCTTGTTAAACACTCTTGCTTTCACTAGTGCAAAATTTCTCAAGGATAAAGTTTGCCTCTTTTCTTCATGACAATTCAGTTTTGCAGTTCTTCTCCTGTTTTATGTCAGTTTTAACTTCCTGCCACTACCTTGTGGATCAAGTACTTTGTCCTTTTGTTCTCCCTCACAGAATCATGGAGTGCTTGGGTTTCAAGGGACCTTAAAAATCATCTGGTTCCAAACCCCCTGCCATAGGCAGGGATACCGTCCACTAGACCAGATTGCTCAGGGCTCCATCCATCCGTCTTGGTCTTGGGACTTCCAGGGATGGGGCATCCACCTCTGGGCAACCTGTTCCAGTGCCTCACCACACTCACAGTAAAGGATTTCTTCCTAATGTCTAATCTAAACTTACTCTCTTTTAGTTTGAATCTATTCCCCCTTGTCCTTTCACTGCATGCTCTTGTAAATATTCTCACTCCATCTTTCTGGCAGGCAACTTTCAGGTACCGGACAGCTGCAGTTAGGTCACCCTGAAGCCTTCTCTTTTCCAGGCTGTATAGGTTTTGCTCGGCCTGGTTTTTGGTGGCACTGGGGACTGCAAAGATGGCTCCTGTGAGAACCTCCTGGAAATTCCCACCATGTCCAGCAGAGCCAATCTCTGATGGCTTTGAAAGATGGACATGCTGCTGGCCAAAACTGGGCCAATGAGAGAGGCTGGTAATGGCTCTGTGATGACATATTTAAGATGAAAATCAAAACAAAGTTACAAGGTTCTGCTTCTAGTCAGAGAAGAGGAGGTGAGAACATGTGAGGGAAAACAACATGGCAACACCAAGGTCAGTGAAGAAAGAGGGGGAGGAGGTGCTCCAGGCACCAGAGCNGTTGCAGCAGTTTTGGGAGGGCTGTGTGCCCGTGGGAGGGGCACTCGCTGCAGCAGGTGCGGTTTGGCTGCTGCTTGGGAGAGTGGACCCATGCCGGGGAAGTTCACGGAGAACTGTGTCCTGTGACCCTACAGCCTCACAGGGAAGGACTCTTCTCCCAGAGCAGTAGAAGAAAATCACGATGATGAGCTGATCAAACCCCCATGCCCTGTCTCCCTATGCTGTCAGTGGGAAGGAGGGAGGGGCTGGGGCGAAAAAGGTATTTTTAAGGGCTTATTTTACTTCTCATTATCCTCTGATTCTCTTAGCAATAAATTCACTTTGTAACTTTACGTTAAGCCTGTTTTGCCCTTTCCCCCTGTCCTTATTTCAACTAACGAAGCCTTTGTTAATTTTTTCCCCCTCTCTCCTCTGCCCAGCTGTGGCAGGGGAGGGTGAGCAAGCTATTCTCGTGGGTTCCTGGCGTCAGGCCAGTGTCAAACCGTGACCCAGGTTGAACAATCCCAGTTCTCTTAGCTGTTCCTCATAGGAGAGGTGCTCAATTTCTCTCATATTGGTGGCCCTTCTCTGGAATCTTGCATCATTCTTGGCCACCTATTTGCCACCTTTTCCTACCAAATCTGTGTTGTGTGATTTCTGACCTAAAAATGGGGAGGGCGGAGTTCTGTCACTGTGCTCTTTTACCCTGTTGAATGGACAATTGAATCTCTGTTTAACCTTCACTTTCTGGAATAAGACCAGACTGGGAGAAAACCTGCTTCCAATCACCCCAGTTGTGTCTTTTTGCCAAATATTTATTAGGTTGTCTGCCTTCAGATTATAGACTGCTTTCTGCCACTTTCTGCTTCTTAAGTGTCAAACATGACTTTGACTCCATTAGTTGCGAGCTAATGATTACACAAATGACACTAAATGACCCAGGGCTGACGAGTAACATTATCCCAATTTATATTTTGGGTTTTTACTGTTGCGCTGTCTCTTTTGTTTGAAAGATCCTTTGCCTTGGATAAAGTACTGAGAGTGTTCTATATTTTGAATAAGTTCTAATGTACAGATGGATTCCTTACCAGCATGAGGCACAATATGTCAACCAGTGACATTTCAGTAACGAAAACAAGATGCTGCAGCATCATTCAGTTTCTTTTCTTTCAGTTGTCAAATTGTTTTTAACAGAGATACCAGTGTTAGCAGTTGGGCTGATTTGTATGAAAACATGCAATTTAAACTCTGAAACTCACAGCGTCTGCTATGCTATGCCTCATCTTAATTTAGAAGGAAAAATGTAGCTTTCATGTGTAAGGACTGATCAGTGTCTTTACTGGTAGTTGTTACTTCTTGTGTCTGTGTTGGTCTGTGGTATCAAATTTTTTTTTAAACTTCTTTTTGAAAACTAGGACACAAGTTGACAGATCTTGAAAGAAGAGAACTACTGGCAACAGCAGTGTCTTTGTATGTGGCTGAACAACTGAGATCACAGCGATTTCTAGGGACTCCAAGGTAAGTTCATTTCTAGCAACTCAGATGTGCTGATGCATTTGGTTAATGGCATCTTCTCATGCACAAGAATAACTGGTGAGAAACTGCATGGTTTCTTAATATAGTCTGTTTTTTCTAAATTCAAATGAGCTGTGGCTTACATTTCCCTACTCTCACAAGTCATACATGATTATTTTTATTCCAAGTATTAGCAAACTAATAGGCACAAAAATGTGTTACAAGCCAGTACAGTAATTAATGCACATCAGGAGTTTCATTAATGCAAAATGTTGCTGCATTAGTAACTAACCACAAATTGAGCATCACAAATTTCCCATGTGCCCATTTGAAGCAATCTAAGCACTTTGGCATAATATGAATATTCAGCTACAGAGCTTTAAAATATTGCAGATTTGTGAGTAATTTGCTACCTTAATGAAGAACCTTAATAGTTTAGAGTCTTAATTCTGAAAACGCTTTCAGACTGTAAAGGTGGAAGGTAATTGATGGAAGAGTCAACACCTTGCTTTAAATATGGTTTTTTGGGTGCTTTTATACCCCCCACTCCCCCATTTTTTTGAATAGTAGCTGCTAGTAACCTAGGCAGTACTGTTAACTGAGCAGCCATTGCAGCAGCCCATGTCAAAATGCTAATTCACTTCTTTGGCTTTTTGGAAGAGTATGCTTTTTTCCTCTAGGGTGTCTAGCTTTTCTTGTCCTCTGGCCCATCATTGTCAGTGCCATAAGACCTTCTGTTAGAATTAACTGAATTTGTGACGCTTGTGTAGTTGGTGTTAGCAATGGTTGTATACGGGGAATCCTGACTTCAGTATAACTCTCCTCGCCTCATGTTTTGTAATGTAGTGGCGTATATGTTTGTATGTGAGGGAGGTTATAGTGCAGGATAGACATTATTCACATTCCGTGCCAGTGGTTTGTCAGTGTATTCTATTACTGATTTTACAGTGGTCAGGAATAAATCAAATGTGGTTTCAAGAAGTCTTTATTTTTATTTGTACCCACAAAGATAATTAGTACCATATGGTGTTAAAAAAAGAAAAAGAAGGAGACACTTAGGGCAAGCATAACAGCTTTGTAATGTATAGCATATGCAGGGCTGGGTCATTGCTTGCCTTATGCATCTATAGGGGAAAGTAAAGCACCTTTTTATTTCCTTCCACAAGTTATATCCTCCATAGTGAATGGCATAAGGAGAAGAATAGACACTCAAAGGCCACTGTTACCTTAAAAAAAAGATGAATCGGGGAAAATGAGGAGGAGCCTTGACTGTAGTTTTTACTGGCCAGCATTGGAAGTTAAGTAGTGTGGTACTGCTACAGCGAAGCAATAGATGAGCTTGTACTTAGAATAAGGATAGGAATTGTTAATTTAAGCAGGGATTATCAAACTGCTATTGCATTCCCTGCTCTGATTTGAGATTTTTTTTCTCTTCCCTGTAAAATGCTCTTACTAGCTAAAAGAAAAGAAAAGGAATCCAATTTTTGAACAATCTTTTATCTTTTGTTTCTATTGCAAGTACTTTTTTTTAGTACTAGGTATCTGCGTATCTTTATAGAAAAGACATATGTGACTAGTTTAAGTGAGATGGCAGATATGTAAATGAAGTATAGCACTGAGCAGTCAGGCATGGTCATCCATCTCTGTGCTATTTTAGGGAAACAAATGCACTCCTTTGAAAAAAATTTAGCTCATTTTTGGAGCGCTAGGCAAACTCAGTCACAGGTATTCTTCTGCCATGGGCAGAGAAGGCAGCACAGTCTCTTCACATGAAAACACACACATCTGTAAAACTAGATTAAGATATGATTTTTCAGATTTTAAATGGTGAAGCTAAGACATCTTTTCAGTACAGGGAAGATCACTTTCTCTTGCCACGATGGGGTATACTTACGAATCCTTCAGAAGTCAAACCTTAGAATTTTCTCCAAGTGCTGGCTGAGTGTGGTTCTTATTGAATGTGTCATGGTTTCAATACGTGTGTACTGCTAGGTCTACATGCTTTAATGATAGCAAAGCTGCCTGTTTGAGGCCAAGTAAGGACAAGCTAATGCAAAAATGCATACTGGCAAGTAACTTCTGAAGAAACCAAACCTGATAATGATACCCTTTCCCCAAAATCATACAGCTTGTTCAGAGGAAAAATGAAAGAAGCAAAGGCAGAATGAGGTAGAAGGATTGTGCAGTGTCTTGGACAGTGTTCCCCATTCCTTAGAGCAGTTAGTGGACTCCCTCTAGAGGGGACTGAGCACTGTGGAGCATATGAGTCACTATAGTCCCATGAAGGATTCTTCACCATATCCTTAACCTGCCCAAACTGCATCTGACTTGTTTTTGAAGGTGTTCCATATCATGGGTACTTTTTAATGGGCAGGGTTATGGCCAGAGAAGAAGCACATCTTTATTAATAAAGACTGCACTCTGTTTGAAAAATACTCATAAACAAGAAGTGCAGAGTAGGAGCCTCTGCTACTCTCTAACAAATCAAAAAGGCCAGTTGTAATCTTGGGTGCAATCTTCACTATGGCAGAATTGGGCATTTGGAGTCTTGTGTGAGTTTTAAATCCGTGTTGGAGGATGTGAGCAGACTAGACAGACTGCACACTCCAAAGTTGATCTGTAACATTCTCCTAATGGTTTGGACAAGTACATTGATATGTTGATCATCACCTACAGAATTTCAGCTTTCTGGCACTATTTTTGTTGACAGCATTTTTTTTTGTCTGCGCTGAAAGCAGAATTGAGCAATTCTAGTGTGAAAAACTACTGAAGAGTAGTATTTTGAAATCATGTGTTATTTCTTCTAAGCTTGTCACAGCTGTCAAACAGACAGTTTTCTGCTAAACTTGAGTTATATGCTTATCTTTGCTTTTAATTTGTTTTCTTTCCCCTTTTGGGAGCCATATTTAGAATGTGCATTCTTTTCACAACTGCAGGGGTATTTTGGGTTCCTTTTTTTCCCTGTGATTTTTTCAGCCCATGATCAGGATTGTTATTCTAGTCAGACAGAAAGTACCATGCTTGGAGCTCTTCACAGAAGCTCCAGCTTTCACTGTCCGGGTTACCAAGATTGTAATCAGATGAAGTGCAGCTGAGCCAGTTTAAGGAATCTTGTTGCAGGCTGCTCCTCCCTTGCTCTCTGTCTTTCTTCCTCCTCCCCAGGTATGCAGGTGTGATTTTGTGTGTAGTTGCATTCCACTCTGGTTCTGCTAAAATGACCTGTTAGCATAGAAACGATTTAATAAGAGTTTACTTTGGATCACTCTGTCAGAAGCAGGTTACTTATGACAAGTGAAATTATTCTGGCAGAGCTACAAGAATGGGAATGTATAGCAGGGAGGAAGATGTGAGCTCATTAAAGGGATTCAGAGGTGGGCCTTAGCTCTGTGCCACAGGTCAGACCAGTAGCAGCCTCATGAGGGGGATTTCTTTATCATTGATATTTGCTGGGATGTGATTGGAAAATGTGTATTTTGCAGTCGCCTGAGTGACTGAATCATCAACTGTAACGTTCTTGCTGGAACATGCTCTGATGACCAGCAAGCTGTTTCCACCTTTGGCACCCAGCTTCCTTCAGCTAGTTTCAGCCAGCCTGACCTCTGTAGTGGCAGTCTTTGTTGCACTGGGTTGTCTGGTGTTGAGGTTAATGCAGATCACAAGCCTAAGGCTGGTTTGCCTTTCCTGTGTTCGAATAAATGATGTTATGATTTGGGTGGAGCACCCACAGGTGAGTTTCCACTGACTGTACTGTTATATAGTGCCCCTGGCCTCATCAACAGTCCCTAGGACTAACTTGCCAGCCTTTAGTTGGAACAGCTGTTGGAGATGTCTGCATGCTCAGAGTTACAGGAATACAGCCATTTACTTTTGTGATGCAGTCAAGTATTTAGAGCATTTTCTCTGTGTGTGTGGTTTTTTTTCTAATTTACCTTTTTTATTTAATGCATTTTCTTGGGAAAAATTGGATGTGGGATGGTTTGGTTTTGTGGGATTCTTTGTGGTTGTAGTGGTTTTTCAAGTATTTTTGAAAGATGATTTGCTAATGAAAGTGTTTGGTATTTTATGAGCCACATATTAATGTGAATATTTCACTGTGATATCCAGATAATAGGGGCACATATTTCCTACAGGAAAGAGCCATGGATGATTAATAATGGTTTCATTGTTCAGCTTTTAGTTATTTTACCTAGGACTTTTCCTACTTACTCCATAGTCCACTTTATTGTGAAACTGGTGCCACCCACAGCTGCTGAGCAGATTTACAGCATCTAGTAAAACCCCAAGGTCTTCTAGACAGAACTTGATCTTGTTTCAAGTGGAAACATATTTTGGCTGAAGTGAATCCAGCTTATTTTATGTCTGTTTGATGTAGCTAGCCTTTGAGACCAGAAATGATATTGTACAGTTGAATCTTCACATTTTGGCTTCAGACTTGTTTTCATTAGTGGGTTGGGAGGGGAATAGGAGAGTGTCTCTCCAGGTGTGGCTACATCATGCTATCTCATGGGTCTACTAATGTGATGTTTATACTTCTAAACCCAATTGCCTACAGCACTTCCTATGTGTTGCTTGTGTTGGCTGCTAAGTGTATTTTCCTAATTTTTCTATGGGTTTTACCCTTTCATCATTTATGGCTTGGAAAAAAAACAGTGAGACTGCATGCCCATATTACCTGATACTACACACAAAAAGATGGTAACACATTGGAAAATGTTTTCAATTGCTAGCAATAAAAAAAAAAAAACAACCAAAACAAAACACTAAAGGTTTTTCTTGCTTGTGTGTTTAATATAGAAGACTGGGTTGGGAGTAGAGTTAAACTGTTCTTGTGGGACCTTAGAGAAGTCAGTTGAATTTGGCCTCAGTTTATAAAAAGACAATATGGCCTTAATACTTTGCTGCACTACTGAGGTTTTGTAAATATCTGTTTATCAACATGTACAAGATATTCTGAGACCTAAAATGGATTATGCTTTCTAAGAATAAAATAATATTTTCACAGGAAGGAAAGTTTATAGTGAAAAGTTAAAATACAGACAAGTTTTTCTCAAGTTCTGAAATAGCTGGACTAATTTTTTGTTTTAAAATTCTGAAAATACAGGGGTCCAGTTCAGTGAATATAACATGACTGGTGAACTGCAAGAACAGAAATTAATTTATTTTGCTTTATATTTAACAAATTATCATAGGTTCCTGTCTGGGTTGATTTCGTACAGCTATATTGATGTTTGCCTTGCCATTGCTTGATTATAGGGCAGTGAGGGAGCTGCTCAGAGAGCAGTAGAGCCCTGCACCTCTCAGGCATTCTTGCTCTCACACAGAGTACACGTATTACCCTGCTGGAGTCTGGGCCAGAGCCAGCTCTTTGCCAGCCTAGGGCTTCCCCATATGGAAGGATGGTCAGCTGCCCAATAAGAGAGCTTTCTAGCTTTCCTGCACTGCTGGAGCAGCACAAAATAAGGTTATGTTACATTAATTTTAAAAAGAAGGAAGATGATGTCAGGAAAATTCACTGGAGTCATCTGAACCAGCCTCTTGGAAAGGGAAGGAGTTCTTACTTTCAGCACAGCCACAGGCACAACTGAACGATGTCAATTGTATTATGTGAATTTAATTTTTTTTCCTTTCCTTGAAATGCAGTAGTAAAATGAACAGTTACTGCAAGTGCAGCTAAACACGTATACTTTGCTCTGTCCTACAGATACCCTCTCTATATAGATAAACTACTTTGTTTTCATTGGTATGGTTGATGAAGTCCAGCCTACTTGTGGCTTTCTTCATTCTCCCGCTTTGGAGTTATGCAGTCATCCTTAGCTCATGAAAACAGCACTCTCTTATCCTTACTGTTCTGGTCCCTGCTCAACAAGTCGAGCTTTCTTCTCATGATTTACTGTTAGGCCTTTGAAAGTCTTCGACATGTTTGTGTAACTACTGCAGCTTCACACCATTATTCACTGTGTGGTTTTTTTCTTTTGCCACAGACTCGCAGGGTACTGAGACCCTGTTCTCCCCTTTTTCATGTGAAATCCTTGTTTATAATGGGCTTTTCTGGTTGTGGTAACCCTCTTCTCTCTCTAGCTGTTACCTAATGTGTTGGTTTTTTGACCTCTCATAAGTAATTACTGTATTTTTTTTGTAATCTTGCTTAATAACTACAAAACCAACTGCCATATATAATATTCTAGATGTCTTTAAAATCTGGTATTATTTACCCTTCTTGGTTGTTCAGTTGCTTATCACAGAAAGAGGATTATATGTGCTAGAAACAAACAAGTAGATGCAAATATATGAAACATGCATTTTTGGCCAGTTAGGAATGAACTTCTGTGGAAAATATTAAAGTTGAAATGCGACATTAAGGTAGCGTTTATGACTCTACAGAGTGTATGTATAGTATTCTTTCTTTGATTTGATTAAATGAATGCAATCAGAATTGATAACACAAGCAATATAAGGTATTGATACAGTTGTTTGAAAGCAGAGACATTGTTCCATATGATTGCTAAACACATATTCCAGGAACAGAGCAATCTGTCATGGGAAATTTTCATAGCTTGTCATCCCTGTCATTTGTAGGGAAAAAGGTATTCTGGGCACTCAGGAATCCACACTTGCTCAATCTTTAGGGTTGCTAACCATTATGAAGATAATAAGTGCTTAAAGTTTGAATCTCAGTGAACATCTGTTGGGGAGATCCCCACATCTTGCTGAGGTGATTGCTGGTGGGAAAGGCGTTCACCAAAGTAAATGGACCTGGCTAAATCTCTGTTTATTTTTTATTTTCACCATGTCTTCTGGGAAAACAGCATCTGCTGCCAGAGCTTTATAGCTTCTGTAGCTACTGTTCACTTAATGCTGAAACTTGAATTTGCATAATATAGACATGTGAATGTTTTCTATTGGGCTACCAAATTCCTGTCCCTTTTTCAGTTGTTAATCTGGCCCTTTTCTCATCTGTGCTTTGCTTATGACCTTTTCTGCAAGATCCTCTCTTTACAAGAGCTCTCTCTATTTAATTTACTTTGATCCCCTCTATAAGGCCAACGATTATTTCCTCTCATGCAGGTTTGCACCTCCTAAACCTGTTCTTTAATATTTGTCTGTGTGTAAAACGTGTATGTGGGAAACAGTAGAACTAAAAAGGTGTGTGCTAATTGCCATATGCTCCCTGGTCATTTTACAGGTATTTTTAGGGTATGTTTTTGTCTTCATCTGTGTATTTTACTCGGAGTTTTCAAGGGCAGATATGAACTGTGTAGGATAATTTTATGGAAGGGCAACATTTTTCTTGACTTTTGGGGTCTCTAAACTCAGTAAATACATGTGTAATTGCATTCACATGAGCAGTTTTGCTGATGTTTTTTTCCTAAGATTATTAAAGAGAAGCATGACCATCAGCACCTGACCTTGTGTAGTTCCTTGAGGCACTGGCTGTGTCCTGCTGTTTGTTTGTGTAGTGTACAGCTTATTCTGGATGGTGTTGCTGTAGAAATGTTGTCAGCAAAACATATGGGAAGCAAGTCTCTTATTCAATATTGTCTGCATACTTCTACATATATGTGTCTTGATTTGTCCATTCTTTGGCATGCTTGCTTCATTCATGTTCACAGAGGCTGTAGTTAAATACAAGATACTGATTGAAGGGATAGGTAATTCATTTGTACCTTTGTTGTTGAGTATTACAATTTTCAACCGTTTCTTTTCCCTTTGATTCAACTGCAAAAGTGGGATGGGAGACAGAATAGCCTCATTATAGTAGGAGTATTTCTCTATTCCCTGCAATGATTCCAAAAGCTCTTGCACACTTCATCAGTATTATTGTAATTCTTTGGCTGCAGGATATTTGGCAGCTGTTGCACCCCACTGGCAAATCCTATTCAGACTTCACTTCCATTCACCATTGCCATTGGAGAATTGATTTCTCTCTCCTCTGCTCTAACCTTTCCCAATTCATTTTGGATTGTTCAATGTGAAACATTTTAATTTCATATCATACAGCCATTCAGCTCACAATCCTTTTTTAACCTGTCACCAGGGTAACAGCATAGCATGCTTGCTTTAGGCAATCAAGTTTTTATTTCACATGCTTAATGTTGCATTAAATGTTTGCATTTTGTTTAACCCTCTTAAATACTTTAAAATGTGGATATATTTTGCAGGGTAATGAAGTCTCTGATTTCAGTGTCAAGTCTTCAAAGAAATTGTCTTGCTTAAAATAAAAAATAAGAAATCAGAAGATGAATACAGTAATGAGAAGATTATTAATAAAATCCCAAATGGCTGAATGAGGCAAACATCCATAGAATGATAAAAAATACTTTTCCTCTGGTAAAACCTTCCAGAGGCTTATATTATAATCTTTAGACCTATACTTTGGGATTATTTTTACCTGTAAGTGCTTGTATCAAATTAATGCAAATATAGGATTAACCATGCAGTAACATGACTTTAAGAAGTGAAATGTCTGGCCTATACGTGTCAACCAACTTCACACTGCTTGCCAGATGTGCGTGGAACTGTAAGCTGAATAATGAGTATTTTTTTATACACCAAAATTAGAATTTATTGGGATATTAAAGAAATATGGAATTTTTAAGTATCTGTTCTTCCTCTACATGCAAACCATCATGGCATGAAAAACAGGCTATAACCATTTTATTGGAAATAAGAATAATAATGAATTTGTGTTATCATAGATGATTACAAAAATAAAATAAAATGGACATTTTCATATCTGAAAAAGCATTGATTTCTTATGACTGATACTACAGAGCAAGTACTGCTTGTCTTGGTAAAGGAATAGGACCAGCTAGGTTTGCCCTCACTTTTTTAGTTGGTATTAAAAAAAAGTCTGTAATAGATGTCATTAAAATACCCAGTCTGTAACTATAATTAGAGGTGTAGTGTTAAAGGCTTTTTATCTGTCACGATCTGGTCTCAATTACATAGGTAAAAAAGATATGGGGAGAAGGGGTGGGAAGTATTTAATTTTAGGATAAGTAAAATCTAAGAACACTGCATTGCAAATAAGCCCAGACTTTCTCATTTATAGTGAAATAAACCCATAATGAAAGCACTGATAATATGCATGTTAACAGTTCAGAATACTAACTTTACAAGCCTTCCTGTTTTCAAAATAGGTCATACATGTTTATCGTTGTTTAAAAAAAGCAAGTATGGAATAGTTGATTACTGTACTAGCAAGTGTGAGTTCCTTGAGAAGACAGCTGTTTGTTATAGATCAGGCCTATAAAGTTGACTTTGTTAGAATTTTTCTTCCAACAGTATGTAGCTAACTAGAGAAGGATAGAAATGAAGTTTCTTCTATTAATTTCCAAGCTTTCTGTCCAGTTTTCTATTTTCCCAAGTCGTGCTATATGCTACCCCAAATATTATTACCCGCTAAAAGAGGTTTGGCAGTGTTCTGTTACTGAATTTTGCCAAAAGGAGCCAAGCATATGGTAACAGTTAATTTATTGGTTCTTCTAACCTCCAGGGAACTCTTTACAGAGAGCATATTACCTTTTTATCTAACATATTTTAAATAAAAGAGCTGTTGACTTGAAACTTGATATGCCAGTGTAGAAGCTAAACCTTCAGTGTGGTTACGCTCAATTCCGTCTTGTTTAAGGGTAAGACTAAAAGTGTAAACATACAAGATTGAGCTAAGACTTCTTTCTTTTGGACTTTCTGAGGCAGGTCTCTTCTGTATAGTTTTAGTATGTGTGTGTTTAAATAAAAATATTGAAAAGACATTTTCATGAGAAAAATAAGCTCTGCCTTTGTCTCAGAAGTCTTGGAGATCTTTCCTTGCTTTTGTTTTAAGATATTCCTGGTATGTGCATTAGCAGGGAATGATAAAAGAAAGGAATATTTTTCATTTCTTTATATGTAAGACAACAGGCCTGTTTGTTGGTTTGTGACAATGTGGCTTTGTATAATTCTAATGGGATAATTATTTGAGAGGTAATATTGCTAATTGTGTTGCTGTGCACTATCTTTGAGCTGAATCTCATCCCTGATATTTGCACAACTCAAAATCAGTCATCTGCTACCTGCATCAGAGGTAGCCTTCTTTGTTCCACCTTAGGTACTGTTTACTTTTGGTTTTGTAACCAGTTGGTATTGTGAGTCTTAAAAGGAAAGCTACATGGATATGCCATCATATTTTTGATGGGATACTTGGGATAGATGATGCCGTAAGTAAAAAATACCCTGATTTCTGTTGTTTCTTGGTAAGTATTCAAAGACCTGAATATATTTCCTTGGATCTGTGTTGAGACTGCTCAGACGACTTTTTCTTTTATGATTATGGATGATTCTTTAATATCTTTGACAAACCATTCTTTAGTAGTTTACTTTTTTGTGTAATTAGATGTGGTGCTTGGAGTTTGTTTTGGCTGTTATATATATGGCTAACATATATCTTCAAAGCCTGTAGTGTGAGAGACACCAGGCAGGAAAGAGCAGCGCAGGACCTGGGTCCTTTGAAACCAGGGATGTTTACCCATTGACTTGGAAAGGAGATGACAGGTCTTTATCCTGTCCCTCTGTGGTGCTTAGTAAAATTAGTCTTTCTGCAGTTAATAGTGAGATGATAAAAATAAATTATTTGCATAATAATTCCAGATTAAAAAAAAAAAACCCACCCTAAAAATCTGGGTTCCTAGACGTTAAGCTTCTGTCTTTACCCCAGTGTTCTCATATGTGTTTCTGAATCTCTTCTCTCTGGCATGATGGTGGCAGAGATGGTGATATACCTTGGTGACAAAGTAATGATTTTCTCTAGGCCCTGCTACTCATTTTTCTATCAGACACTGAAATTGAAAGCAAGTCCTCATCTGGCTGCACCTAGCTGTTAATGTCCTTAGAAAACTTTACCTTGTTTGTTTCCTTGAACTACTGAGAGCACTTTTCTTTAAATTCTGTGTTGGTCACCCTGCTCCCTCCCCTGTAGCAAAGCCTTTATTCTTGTTACTTCTATCCCCAAATCACAGTCATTTAAAGATGCTTAGTAATATTAAGTCAACCTTATTCCTCTGTTAGCTGTGGGTTTTTTCTATTCTTTGATCTCAGACATTGCATGTCTGCCTCTACTACAGGCTCAAGTCTTAACACTTGTACTTAAGTGAACCCTTTTGAGTAAATAGTCTGAAACTCTGTTTCATTGATTTCCAAACTCTGGTAGTCTGACAGCCATTTAAGCTTCAGTCTCCTTACCTCGGGCAGTGTAGCACCTTTCCACAGCCCACTTCTCTTCAGCTTCCTTAGCTTTCAGTCTTTCATATACGTCTTCCCAAAAGCAAGGGGTAGTGAGAGCTGATAGCATTTTGCTGTTTCACAGTTTTAAAAAGTTGGATTGCAATGAGAAATTGTTGTGTTCAAGGCCTGCAAAGGGTGGAGCATAACTCTTCAGAGATAAGGACTTTTGTGATTCAACCCCAGCCACACACTATGAAGAAAATTACCTCTACCGTAGCCAAAAGCAGCACTCAAGGTTAGTTTGTCTCACAGAGGAAGGTCCAGAGGGGTTGCAGTCATTTGCATTTTAGAAAAATTATGTTGGATATAAACAAGGAAACTTCGGTCTGAGAGAGAACATGGATGTTGTGCATGGTGAGTGAAAAGGAAGGATTGGGGCTTAAGGCAAAGTAGTGAGAACCAGTTCTGAACATCTTCTTAAGGTATCTTCTTTCAGCTGTCATAGACTACTGCTGAAAGTGTATTTCAAAAATACTTTGGATCTTTATCATGTTTGTGCAACAGTTTTACTTCACATTTTAGCAATTCTGATCAAAATGAGTCTGTTTTTTTTTTTTTCAGAAAAGTCTTAATGTTCTTTTTAGCATCCTGTTGACCACATACAATTTGTTTGTTCATGCTTGTTTACAGAACAGGAACATTCAGAGAAAAACATATGTGTATTGGGTTAATAAAAAAGAGGAACAGTACCACCTATGTGTAATTATATTCATTAAATAATAATTGGATGTGTAAAAGGTAATGTTTAAAGGAAATGTTATGTTTTTCCATAGCATTTTAAAATGTACTTATATGGTACATGTTAATATATTGTTGTTTATATATTTTATATTTAGGACATTTATTTTTTGTCTTGTGAATTACTGAACTGCATTGATTAGTGCTAGTTGTCTGGGCAAAAGGCAAGAAAGGAGAAGAAACTTACAGCTGAGTACATTGTAGAAGTGTACCTATGTTCTTGTACTCTTCTTAGACCTTATTTATCTTTCTGCTGTGGATCATTGAATATTGGGCTAGATGGATATTTGGGCCAGTCAGTACAGCCATTTTTATGTCCCTATTCTATATTGATCATGATTATGCTAAAATAAGCATTATCAGTAAGGTTCATCCCACCTACACAGCCTGGCTTATCTAATTCAACCTCAGCCAGCAGAAAGCTAAGTAGGCAAAAGTTTTCTTATTAGTACTGAGAACAAGGCACTAGCTGCTACAAATTTTTTGTCCTTCACATTCAACCTTAGTTTAATAATTCTCTTTCGTTCAGGTCTGATGTGTATAACTTTAGCAAAGTTGGAAATCCACCCACATTTTTTTTCTTACTGGCTTTTTTCTCTTTTCTTGTGAGACCATAATATGAACAATGGAAGATGTCCTATTAAAAGGATGAAAACACATAGAGGGCAATAGATATTTACAATCTTTTGAATAGGTATCACTCTTAAATAATTAGATGCCTGTGTTTCTGTGGCCTAGAGTTGTAGTGCCTAAGTAATGTATAAAATACAGGTAAGCAGTACCTAAAGGTAGTTCAGCCAGTCTAAGGTCTAACTCATTGTGACAGGTACCTTTCTCTTTCCATTAGTTCAGAAGGGAAAAGATGGTTAATATTAGGTGGTGAAAGCTCAGTGGTGTGAGTGCCGGATGTAAGCTGAAAGTGTGGTAGGTGATGTATGGAAGGTAACGAGAGTCGCTGGAGCTCTGCTATGTGCTATAACGGTCTAGACATGGCATAGGAGTGCTTAGTGGAGATACTCATGTTTTATGTTATTTAATATAATTTTTAATGACCTTTGGGGGGGTTTTCTCATCTGCTATTTTTTTTCTCTTTAACTGAACAGAATTAGTGGCATTAATCTGTTTCATAGGAATCTAGTGCAGAAGAAACAGAGAACAAAGTTTTAGAATTGGTGAAATATGCCACATTTTTTACATGTAAGGGGGAGGAAGTAGCTGTCACATTGCCTGTTGGAAACTGGCTTGAGTACCTCTAGCCAAATGCTGTAATTACATTTACCTGTGGCTTGGTAAATTCATCGTTGATACCTGTGTTGTCACCCAGCACTAGTTCTTGTGCATGTAGTAAAGAAGCATCTTTTTGAAAAGGCAGGCACTGTCTAGAAAAACATAAAGTTCCAAATGAATCACTGTTCTTGGCCAGCTTCTGTTTCTTACATTATGGCATGTAGGATAGCTAGCAAGGAAAATCTGGCCATCCTTTTGCAGGACTGTGGGCTGTCCTGAAGGTGCATTTGATGTATTGCCTAAATTAAGTTTCTCATAGAGGAGAAACCACAACAGAAAAATGTGATCAATACAGCTGTATTCCAAAGCTGATTTCATTGGCATGACATGGTTAAGCTCTTGGGTGGACTCTTGGTTCTGCCAGAACAAGTTTGTGGGAGATGATAAGCTCTGTGTGATGGCTGAGCTCTTACAATACTCTGGAACTCTACTGAAATCTGGTACAAGTGTTGTGTTTTCCAAGATGCACCAAAAAAAGAGTGTTAATTCTATTTTAAACAGTGACCTTTGGGACATTGCATATGTGACAGGCTTTAGAGAGGCCAGGTCAAATCATGCATCCTACAAAGTGGGGCAGAAATTCCATACTTCTGGCAATACAGTCTGGTTAGTTCCAAGGTGACTGACAGATCAAAAGGGTGAGAGACCTAAATCAATCTGTAAACCACAGGAAAGACAGCATTCAATACACAGCTCTTAACAAAAAAGTCGAAAAGATTTTTGGAAGTGGTGTTCTCTAAAAGGGTGTTTTCAGTTTGGCCTAAGACAGGTTGGGGGTTTTATTTTGGTTAGCTAGTGTAATTTAAAATTTTTCCTTAGTCTGCACACTGTGTTCCTTGTGGGCCTTTTAGAAGGCCAGTGTTCTTGCTCTCTGTGCTGTTGCCAAATTTCCTCAGAGATGGCTTTATTCTTATAGTCTTTCCTTTTCCCTTGACTGTAGTAGTTGTCTCTCACTCCTGATCTGGTGCCTCCTTTAAGTTCAGCAGGTACTGAAAAGTTTCTCTGTACTGGGTCTTGAAAACTTTGTCCTTGAAGGAAATACCACATTTCAGTTTGTTGTTAGTGCCTTTAATGCTGGCTATGACTGTCTGTGGGTCAGATGTGTGTCTCTGAATAAGAAAGGTTAGTGTGTTTTTGAGGATTAACTTTGTAAATTAGTGATAACTGGGGAAATGGCAATCTATTCAAGAAGATGGTATTATCTAACAGGATAGAGGCAGCTCTGGAATGCCAGGCCATGATTTTTTCAAAATGGAATTTAAAAATTTGATTGTAATGTATGTATTTTCTCCTCCAAAATGGCAGAATGATTTTTCAAATATGCTGCACTTTGCAGTATTTTCTTTGCTTTTGGCTGGTAGGAGCTGGTAGGTATTAAACACATCTTAATCTAACTTTTACTGGAGCAACTAGATAAGAGGGGTTGAGCTTGAATTTAAATATTAGAGGTTGGGTTTTTTTTTCCCCTGAATATCTAGACTAAATACTGAACTTAGAATTTTGAGGGAATGCAATTGCAGAAATTGTCATTATGATCAAAATCTCTTCATGTGAATAGGGGATTCTTCAAGAATTAATCTAGCTGCCGTTAGAGAGTGTACCAGTGCAAATGTACCATCTTGTTCATGATGAGGAGCTCATACTCTGTATGTATTTGACTTTTGATTAGTTCTAGTCCAGTCCTGTGAACTGAATGCCCATTTGTGACTGGAGTGTGCTGGGTGCAGTTCTGGAGCCTGGCTTCTGCCTTTCTTGCATCAGAGAGGGACCTGGTTCGCACGTCTCAAGACTGTTCTGCAGTGTGATCCAAAGCATTCTAAGGGCAGATGGTTGGGATAATTTGCTTTGAGAACTGCTCCTGATGTGAGGTACAACACTGATATTCTCACAGCCACTGTATATTATCCTGTTACTTCTGAGTTATCATACTCTCCAGAACTCCTGTTACGAAAGTGGGTGAATAACTGAAATTTTGACAGAAGGGATGACAGATTAGAGCAAATGTGTTTTGATTCAGGTTTACAGCCATTAGTGGCAATTGAGCTCAAGATTAGTAGGCAGATTTCACTACTGAGATGAGTACAGCAAACCTAGCATGACGTTTGCCTGGATGTTTCAAAAAAAAGGGAGTATGGAAAGTAGTCTTGTATGTAGAAGTAAAATTGGATTATTTCCTTATCAAACTTGGAGGTAGTTTTTAATCACTTCTTTTTCATATTAGTAGGTTAGCATTTCCTTCTGCCTATTTATGTGGACAGCAAACCTGTAGTATTCTAAACATAATACAAAGTGAAAAATAGCACATTATTACTGGAAACAGCCCTTCTTTGAATGGAGATGTAGGAAATAGACCGCCCAACAGGCAGCTACATCCTAATACACTCATGTTATATGGAAGGACATAACTGCTACTGGATGATGTTAACACAAGAGCTTTAGTCCTCCCTACTGCATCACAGTGGTTTGTTCTGAAGCTCTTTGCACATAAAAAGAAAGTGAGATAATTGTAAGACTATTCCTAAATATCTGTACAATAAGTTTCTTTGTTCAAGGAAATACAGGAAAATTTGCATAGGAAAAGGCATTTGCTGTTTACCTTTTGGTGGAGTAAGTTATTATTGTTAGTTTTGCCAACTACCCAAAGTTGTAAACAACAAAGTTATGAAATTAAGTACTTCGATTGGAGGAGAAATAGCTCCAACTTTTTTTTAATGACAAATTTTTAGATTTTTCTCTCCGTAACAATTGTCACCATGCACAAGTCAATATTGTTGCCTGGTCTGATTAAAAGCGCCTGCTTGCAAGTGGCTCCTCCTTTGGTAAATAGTTTTGCTGATTTAGGAAAGGTGGCTGAAAAAAACCAGATGAGAAGTACAGACTTGTAAGTTATACTGAAATGTCTTTTCTCTGTACTTGCGAATGCTTGATTTGAGTATTTCTTGCTTCTTATTTCACAAATGCTTCCAAATGAGACAAGTAGCAAACATCTCGTATCCAGCATTAATGCTTGTGATGTTTGCTTTTTCCAACAGAAACCAAATATTAAAGTAGGCCCTAACATGTCAGTCAGTTTCAGATAGGTTTTACATTTATTTATTTGAAATTTTCAAGGTATGCTGTCACCTGCTGAAGGACTGGGCAGTCTGACCCTTTTCTGAAACTGAGAGGTCTTGGCCTCTACTTGCAGCTCCCAGGGTTGCTATGTTTCATCCAGTTTATTAAATGCAAAGTGCGTAGAAATCTCCTGGCATTAGGACGAAGTGACAAAACTTTTTGTCCCAAAGAATGCATCATCAGGCTGCAAAGCTGAGTCTCCATGCATCTCTCATTCCTCCCTACCATCAGCAGGATAGTGTGGTGAGTTCCCCAGTGTTTACCTGTGCTCTGGCTCTTTCTCTTGAGAGATGGGAGGTGGATGTGAACCCTCACAGGCTGAGGAAGACTGGTAGCATGGATCTTTGGTTCTCTGGACATATGCTCTGCAAAACATGACTTTTTTATAGCAAGACAGGCAATAACAGCAATCCTACATGATTTACCCAATAGATTTAAAGCTAAAAGAGCCATGAAAGATTTTTCAAGAAGCTTAGAGTTGTTGTTTGCCTGCATGTTTGGAGGATAATTTCTTGTTAAGACTGTGGAGATGGCTTTGGCAGAGGAGCCTGTAGTTCCTTCCCCCTGCCAGGCTGCTGAGGATGCTGGCTGTAAAACATTGGGGTTCGGGTGTCTCTCTTTGCAGGGCCCAAGCTCCCCATGTTTAGAGACCTCCACAGTAGAAGTGAGTTAGCCAGGATGAGCTCATGTTGTTTGTAAGGCTATTTCTCAGTTAAATGAAGATGAAAGGGGTTGCGCCATACTCTTAGATCTGGGCAGCTAAATTCACCCTAGATTTTTAAGAACTAGCTTAACTGTTTCTTCAGCCCTCATCTGTGTTTCACTGCTGAAGGCACTGGTGGTTTTCGTTGGTCATTGGATTGCAGGCTCTTATGTCAATGCAAATTGCTCGAAAAGCTGCTGCTAAGGGAAAGGGAACATCCAGATGTACTCTGCTGTGAATCAAAGCACAGTGTACTCCACAGCATTCTTTTAAAGCATTGCTTTTTATTTTATAGTTTACCTTCCATATAATTTCATTTTTTCTGTGGTCACTATTCAAATAGAGTATAAGACTATAAATATGTGTATTTGTTATTGATCTCAATGTGATATGTAAGAAAATGTAATGTATAACCTTTTTGATGTAACTATTGAGTAATTCTTTCAGCCTTTGTCTGATCAGCTGGCTCACAGGCTAGTAGAGGTTATTATTTTGTATGACATATGAAGAACTATAATTTAGTCTAATGATGGTATATTTTCATATTCAGAGTGAAAGTGGTACATGTGTATATATATGCACATATAAAGCAGGAAGAAGGAAAACCTATTTTTGTGTAAAAGGGCATGTGATATGTATAGATGGACCAATCTGAATATATGTAGAAAATGTGTGTGAATAGATATAGAAAATAGTTCAAATTGCTGAATAAAATATTCCCAGATTCTTAGGTTCCTTTCACATAATTTTTGGTTCTTAAAATAATCGTGTGAAAATGCTGCTTTTATCTTTTCTGTGTGATGATGAACTTTTATGTTGGAAAGTGTTGAAAGTACTCAGATGCTAAAGCTTAGATTTGTGTTTTGTTTGGCAGTACACTTCTGTTTAGAATTCTTTTAATCTATCCATTCCCTGCTTTTATATTCATCTGATAGTTGAAGGTTCTGTGAAGGATATTTCTTTGCATATGAACTTATTAAACCAATAATGCTCAAAAGTGTGAGATTTACTTCCATTTTTTGGTATTTTTTTGGTGGTTTTTGGTTTTTTGGGTTTTTTTTTTTTGCATCACAAGATAGGCTCTTGTTTGAGTTGTTAAATTTCTATTTGCCTTGATTTTTTTTTTTTTTTGGGGGG
>VZRR01010904.1:1701297-1755965 GCA_013398015.1 Oreocharis arfaki | reverse complement strand
TTTTTTTTTTTTTTTGGGGGGGGGTGGGGGGAGGGCAGGGAAAATAAGAAACAATTTATATGGTAGATCTAAAGTTTCATTAAAATTGCTTATGCCCTGTCCCAGGCATTTTAAGTGGGCCATCTGTCTAAACATCTCTGCATTTTTTTCTGATCATTTCCTCGACTTATTCATGAGCCATGGGAGGGCTCCTTTGTAGTCTCCATGTAGCTGGTTCAGTCTACCCCCACTGAATACATCTATGTGCTTGCATAACATATCTTTTCACAGTGCTGGAAATTCTCTGAACTTGGTTCAGATGAATGGCCCACTTTCTGAAGGTCTTTTTTTCTCCCTCTGCAAGATTTGTATGCAGAAACTGACCTTGGTGGCTACAGAATCCAGCACATTATTCTTGATCATTTTACAGGCCACCTGCTGTGAAAGTTATGATGAAGGATTTCTTAATGATTCTTTGACCATTAACATTGTTTTAAGTCAATATTTCACTTTTATTTAACTGCTGAATAGGTAATTGCACAATTGAAAAACAGCTTTATGTAGTGTCATATAATGTGGTTTTCAAATGCTTACAATCTTTCAAATGGGAGGATTTGTTATGATAGTTTGGGATTTCTCTGTTTACGTAAGGTATTATGCAACAAAAATAGCAGAAGCGAAGAGGAATTTTTAAGTGTTTTCTCCCGCAGCATTAGAACACATATTTTGAATTGGAAGTAAAAAAAAATCTATACTCAATTTTCTGGCCCTTTAGGAGCTGGTGACATCCTTAGCACATTTACATCATCAGTGGTAATCGGGAGAGGGAAGTTTATTTGCCACAAACTGCAGAAAATTGTAGTTTTTATTGAGTTCCTGCTATCTGATTGGTGACAATCAAAATGGCTAGGGCAAAGTTATTACTTGATTTGCTTTTGTGAGTGTCTGTTTTCTTTCATTACTTGTTTCTGACTAGAATAGATAATAGTTTAATTAATGTTTTCTATGAGCGCAGTAAGCGTGTGTCAGTCTAAAATTTTTCACAGATGTCTGCTTTCCTCACTGAAAACTTGCAAAGAAACCAGGAGCTTTGGTTGCTGCATTATTATGAAGTGCTTCCCTCTCACATGCGTGGCATTTGGGGGTAAAAGGGACATAATACATTCTACACAGACATCATTGCTAGTTGAACAAACGGCAGTAGAGCTTGAAAATAAATAACTAAGCAGGCAAACAGTGCTGTTTTTCTTGTTGCGCTGCTTACATGTTTTAGTAATTGGCGCTTTGGAGTACAGCCCTTACGACTTAAAGCCAGGCCATCACTCTTCATCTGTGCTCCTATGCTTGTGATGCTTCCCCTTAGAAGGCAATTTGGAGGGGAGAGGTTCGGAACTGCCCTTGCTTGTGTGGAAGGAGTTTACAACAGCCTTCTTCACCCATCTCCTGTCATTGCAGCTGCAGTGCTGCTTTTGCTCTCTCTGTCCGTTTGTGTGTAATGCTGCTGGCAAGGATCAGCAGCACTCGGTTCTCCATGGCCCTGCTGCCCATTCACCTGGCACTCATCTTGCTGTGGAAGTCGTGCTTCTTCCTGCAGCCAGTGGTCTTTATACGCAAATGAAGTAATTTTGTTGGATGATAGGTAGTTTGCTGAAACTGGGAGAGAAAAGGGAGGCCCTGTTGAACCCTTGGAAAGACATACTGTGTGGACTCTGAATCTAGGGTTGGAGGGGAAGTTCCTTATGTTTTCTTTGTGTCTTTTATGATGGCAAAAATTACACTTTTTATTTTCAGTGGGATTTTTTTTTCCTGTGAATGCAATGTGCTGGATTTCAGCCCATTATGCAGAATTTTAAAAGTTCTACATTTTGAGAGTAGCCAGAAGTTTGGGGAGTTTTATGTGAAATCGTGTGAGCAACTTCCTTTTCATATTCAACAAACTTAGACTTTGATCCTTACTTTTGGACTTCGTAATCCTTATTTATGTGAACCTTCTCTCCCTGCAAATCCTATCAAAATGGAGTCTACTACAAGATAACTTCTTTGAAATGAATTTGATTTAATGAAGAAGAAGTAGGATTGTCATGATCTAATGTAAGTGTCTGTCCTAGCCGGTGTCAGTTATAGTTACAAAACCACAGGCAAAGCTGATTAGCAAAGCTGAAAGATGTTCCTGTGCGAATGGATCCAGCAGTTCCAGGAGGGAAGTACAGCTTGCTGTGTACTTGGTGTTAGATGCAGCTCTGGGCCTCGCCCTCCTGGCTGCCGGTGTTGCAGAGAGAGGAATTATGTGACTGTTTGAAACCCAGGCAGAGCAGTGATCATAGTCATGCCTTTCAAGAGGCATGCATCCTGTTTGGAGATACACTTGACAAAGCTCAGCAAGACAGGACTGAACAAAAATAATCCCTGCTGGAGAACAAGACTGTCTTTCCTTTGATGGCCAACAGCCAGATTCATGAGGTCACTTCCAGTCAAATGCAATATGAAGCAGGGCTGTGCCAGCGAGGCTGTAAGGAATCTCATGACACCAGTGAAGCAGATCTACTAAGCTGAGTTTATGATGAGGTCTTAGTTCTAATATAAGAAATATGAAGTTGCTATAAACCACTAAATCCTGTTGGTTGTTGGAGTGAAGTGTCGTGGAGAACTTAACCAGGTGCTGCCTGTATTCTTCCTCACTGGTGCTCTGATACCAGGAAGTGCAATGTAAACATCTCTCAGCTTGCTGCCTGCTACCTGTGCAGGAAATTCCTCTTCCTCTTCTTCAGGAACTCCTGTCTGTCGCGTTTCCTATCAACCAGTCTAAATGTTTGGTGACATACAGGAATTCCAGTATGAGTTGCTGAGAAATGACATTGTACCCAATAAACCATAGATAATTCCTCAGATTTGTTGTCTTAGCAATTTTCTCTATATTAAATGTGAAAGGTGACACTTGGCATGGCTGGCATGGGAACAGGTTATTTTCAATATCTGTCTTGTGAGCTTTTAGGGTAGTGATAGAGGTGGGCTAAGGTGTTTGGTGAAATTTGATGTAGGCCTTACTTGGCTTGGATCCTAAAGTAACTAAGGATAAGTATGCATCTATTTGTGTCTGATATATTTAGCATTTCCATTTCCCCTTTTCAGGCACATGGCAAGGCACAATTTTTGGAAGCTCCATGCCTCATTAAGTACTTGAACTTGTACTTGCTTAAGTTTCAGGTATCGAAAAGCCTAATGTTCTTAAAATGATTGTTGAAATCTTTAGCAAGTCAGTGTGTTATCCTTGGCTTGGGCAGATAATTTCTCCTCCTGTGGCCTCTGGAGGCCTCACAGGTGCTTCTCCCTGTTGATTCCACAGGAAACCTGAGCACTCTCTTTGGAGAGATGTGAGTCACTGGTCACCTGAATCCTCTGGAGGATGCATGTGGCATAATGTGTTTACAAGTTTTAAGACTCTGAAGGCTGCAATAAAATCGTGTAGTAAGCGCTGTAATGTACAACAGATTAACGTTATGGCAGAAATGATCCTTAGAGGAGGCGTAAAGGTGATAAACTTATTATCCCTACAGATTTCTTCCAGAAACATCTAAATGTGTAAGAATCAGTGTGGAAGAAAAGCTATACCAAAATAATGTGTCTTTGTTTTAATGGAGTTTAAATTACACCTTCCTATCTTCCGTTTAGGCTCTGTGGTTCTTCCTTATGGTAATATATGGTGACCACTCATTAGAAAAGTTGTAGTATACTTTTGGACTCCAGTTGTTAGGGAAAAGTGGAAGAGACTCGAAGTTAGAATGAGGAAACTGAAAATTAATATACATTTAAATAAAATAGCTGAAAATTGCATGTTTCACTCTGGATTTCGAAGAATGGAGGCTCAGTTCTTATTCCTTTGCTGTCAGGTGTGTGCTTTTTTAAGTTGAAAAGATTTCGGTTTCCTGTATTACTTGATAAATGGTGCAGCCACAGAATGCTGCAGGAATCGGTATAATCCTGTGTGTGGGCTGTGATGATACATCATTATTTTTTCAGTATGCTTGAAGGGCTCTGTGGATCAGATACTTAAAAATGTATATTAGTTATAAAACTAATTGTATTAGTTAATTGTATTACTTGTTTGGCTGAATCCTTTGTCTGTAATTGGCTTTTAATTAAGATTTACTGAGAATGAGATAAAAGAAATAATGATTATATTTTGCCCTTAAAAAGACTGCTCCAGTTATCACTATTGCTATTCTCCTGCCAACCCACTTTCTCATCTGCTTTTCATCTTGTTTGAGCTAATTCTGCAGCAAGTGCTGGCTGCATTCAAGGGCCTCCTATAACTTTATCAGTGTACCCAGTGTGTCAAGGCAAACCTAGAAAGAAAGTAAGAGTGCGTTTTCTCCTTATATGCTATTTGACAGAAAAATGTATTTAGTATATATATATTTTTTTTCAAGTATGCTTTCCAACTGTGTCTATAGATTAATGATATTTTATATCCTTCATGACCATCCTATGAGGCAAGTGCTTCTGGTTAGCTTCGGAGAAGCATGAAATCTCTGTTAAAAATTTTTCTTCTGTCTGTTTCTTTTTTAGAATTCCTATTGCTAAATCAAAGAGAAGTAGCTGGGAGCTCTCTGTGCGGCTAGGAGATGGAATTTACCCAGTTGCAGTTTCAAAGGATGGCTCATCATTTTCTGTAAGTTCTGCTCATTTTCTAAGAAATTCAGTGCATTGAGTCAATATATATGTTGTCCTTGACACCTGCTAAAATTCTCCATCTTTTTGGTGACCAGGTATAGATGTGTGGTTCGTCTTTAGTAGGCATTGCCGTGAATTACCAAATTAGACTCTGTTAATTAAGTAGTGCTAGTGTACTGAGATTTTTCTCTGGGCTCATGCCCATGGAACATTTTTGTATATAATTGTTTAGTAAAATAGTTTTTAAGTTACTTCGTGTAGTGTCTTGTTTAGAAATAACGTCTTATGCTCCATTGTAGATATAAGAGCAAGAAAATAAATGTGATGTTGACAAAAATTGCATTACCTTGAGCTAGCGTTTAGAAAAACAAATCAAATATCCAAGTGAATTGAATAAATAATCATACTGGAATGGCATTATTCAACACTCTGGGGTAGAACTGTATGTGGTCATAGTAAAATGCCAGTGTTTCAAGATGTGCTAATTCATTTCAGATGAATGTGTATAAACCATTTTTTTTTACAAATATTCTAAGGTAATTACTTAAGCATTTAATGTTGTCAGCATGGAAGGCAGAAGGACAGACCATGACAGTAGAAGAATGGTAATGCTGTGTTCGGTAATTCAGCCGTTCAGTGGAATAAAGCCAAGACGCAAGCTGGTTGAAATATTAAGAAGATAAATGTATAGGGAGAACTACTTTTTATGTCTGTTAATAGTGATTCCACAACCAAAATGAGATTTTTTTTTTTTAATAGGCAGTTGACTTACATAGTATTTGTTGACTCTTAGGCAAAAGGTTTCAAAAGGGCCTTAATAAGGCAGTTTTTCTTAGAATGGCCGTACTTGTTGGATTGTTTCAGAGGCAAAGGCCAAGTCTGCATGCAGTTTTTAAAGTATATGTAGTACTCCTAACAGGCATCCTGTGAACTCGGATACAGTCCGTTCAAACAACAGAACACCTCTTTCAGCTTTCACCCCAGTTTAGAGTTGGGCTGGCCTAGGCTTGTGTGACAGAGATAGCCCTTCCCAGGAGCAGTCATTGCCCTCAGCCTTTCCACCTTGTTGTTGCAGCATTGCTGCTGTGTGCAGCACTAGAGCTGCCCGCCACTGTGGGGGTGAGCCTGCTGGTTGCTGTGAGTGTTGCAAAGGCCCTTGCTGCTGTGAGCTCAGAAATCTAATTCCCATAGCCAGACTTCCCCAAACCAGGGAGCTGTTTAGCACAGCCAATTACACAAGCATACATCTGCATAAGTGCACACATTTTTTGAGAGATTTGCTTGAGTCCAAACCTGTCTCTCTGTTTAAATGGAACCGCTAGCAGTTGTGATGTCTTGCAGCAGTATGAGAATTACAGCTAGTATAAACCAGTTTGACAAGGTATATAGGAAGTCTGATTTCTGATCCTTTGGTTTGTTATTCAGACAATAACCAATGTGAAAGTTCCTTCTCGTGTCCTTGTGTCCCTGCAGTAAATTACTGCTGTTAACTTCTACTGCTAGGCAAGGAGGCAGGAGCACCCCTCAGTGTACAGAAGGGAGCACTAGGGAGAAATTAGGGGTACCAGGTAGGACAGGCTGCATGCCTAAAAGCCTTGGCCAGAGGGATTTGTGACAATTGCTTTTGCATTTTATTTCCACCCTAACCATGGATTATATGGGTCTATACTTGGGGAGATAAAATTCCTTATTTATTTGTATCTGGAAAATACCTGGTGAAATAAATCACATCAGGTGGATTTCAGGAGAAGTCTGTCTCACTTAAACCTTATACCTGTAAAGATATTAAAAACTGCACCTGAGCTTGGCTATGTAGAAAGCAGGTAACTCTTTTAGTAGCAGGGTTGTTTAGAGTTACACTTATTTTTATTGTTACTGGATAAATAGCAGAGGACATGTTATTCTTCATCAGTAATTTTCTTTTTCCTGGTGTTCTCCTGTGATTGTGCTGCAGACAAGAGCATGTAGTAAATACAGCACCGTCAAAAATCTGAATTATTATTCAAATCTTTACAATGGAAAACCAACAGCCTTAAAACTTCAAAGAAGAGAAGTCAAGACTAGGAATGAGAAATCTTGTTTCTGATCAGGAGGTATAACATACCATCAGGAAAAAAAATAAGAAATTCAAAGCTTGCTTTATTAACTTTGCTGTCAGAAACACAAGCCTCACTTTTTGAACTTCTGCATTTACTTTTTGCTATTAAGTTGGTGTGACATGGGTTCCTGCCTTTGTGGGTTGTGTCCCCTCGTGGCTTGTGACAAAGATAGCTGAATCTGTGGTGCAGTTAGATAGCCCAGTGGGAGGGCCACCTTCACATTCCCCTTCAGAAGTTTACTCGTGCTGCAAACTGTGCTTTGCAGCAGCAGCATTCGCATCCTGATTTACTTTGTTTACTACAGGGACTCTTCCAGCGGTGACTCCATTCTTTTTTTTCCTGTAGCTCTTCTACTCTGACCAGCTGAAACCTCCCCACCTCACAGTGTGCAGTGCTTTGTGCTCTGTGCAGGGAGTGTGAGCAGCAGGCTTCTCCATGGTTCCTGCTGTTTTGAGCAGATAATTCGTCAGCATTTCAGTCTGTGGGTCATCTGTGGTTTTCTTCGTTTATCATGAGATTCTTAATGAATTGTGCAGTGTTAACTGCTCTTTGCTGCTCTTTATTTTTCAGAATTTTGAGTTTTGTAACCATCTGTTTTTAACTACTTTATTTGTAACAGAGGTCCTTGATGGGGGCTGGCTTTAGGCCACTTTAGCAGCCTTGCTTCCCAAAACTGAAGGATTCAAAGGATAAGCGGTCAAGTGTGAGCGATGCTGTTTGCCTTAAGCACTGCAAACAAAAATAGTTATTTTTATGATTCCAGTAGAGGTTAAAAACTTTTGTGAATCCTAATTTGATGTATTTTTTTAAAAATAGAAGTAACTTGGTTTTTATTATGAAGCCAGCAACATATGTGCTAATACTTAAGTTTGTGTAAAATTATTGTACTAGAATTTTCAGTGCCAGACAGTTGTTTCTGGTGATACCCTATCAACATAGAAAATACTTTTGCAATTAAAAGATTCCAATGACCTGACTTGAGAATTAAAATTTAGCAACTTTGATGGGACCTGCTTGCTTGTGTACAAAGAACTTGCCAACTAAATTAATGTAAATGCCATTTATTCTTTTTTTCTTTGTTCTGTATTTTAATTGCTGGAAGAATCTTGAAACTAACTGCTTGTCATATATACCACTTAGTTTTTTAGAGGACAGATGGTCAGATTCTGGGCTTTGATTAGTGTTCTTCTTATGCTTAAATTTTTTTCTCTTGTCAATTGAATTAAAGATCTTACAATCAAGATCACTGCTAAAATAGAATTTGAAGGAAGAATACCTTCCTTTACATGAGACTAATGCAAAACAGCAACAAGCAGCCCAGAAGCATCCCACCACCAAACTCTGGAATCTTTTGTTTAGTTCAATTACAAACAGGAATCTTTCACATCTTGCCATTTTCATTTGCCAGTCTGGCTATCAAATGTGTTTATTTTATGATTTCATTGGTACAAAGACTTGACTGAGTTTTGCTGTTGAAGGTTGGAGTCTGTTTTTCCTTTATAAAACTCAAGTGTTCTGCAGGGTGCTGAAGGGTGGGAGAGACAAAATCAAATGGGAGCCTACATATATTGAGGAAACCTGGTTTGCTGTGTGCTCTCCCTGCAGCATATGAATATGAGCCTTCAAAACCAAATGTCAGCCACCGAGGATGGTCTAGTTCCATGATGGTGATGTTGTTTATTCATAGGGTTGAGTTGGAAGGGACCTTAAATGTCATTTAGTTCCAACCCTCCTTCCAACCTAATTTTAGTTCAATGAGGAATTTGTAATTGTATTCTATGCAATAAATTTAATTGAAAACTTTTTTGCCATGATCTGTTTTCTGATTACTACAGTATAGGAATACTCTGTCTTGAGAATTCTTTATTGATGATTTGCATGATTTCTCTGCAAGTAAGTGTTATTCTCCTTCCTCATGTTTGAAAACAGTCCTTTCTGTTAGGGTTCTTCATCTCTGTAGTAAATGCATACCTTCCCAGACTACTTAGCCTCATCTTTTCATCAGTTTACTTGTCAAAGAATTTCCAGATGTTTTCAGTTATAAAGTAACTTCTTATCATTGAAGTTGTTTATTTTTTATTTTTTTTGTAAAGCATAAGGTGAAATAGTTCAGAAGTTACTTTGGGCAAATGGAAATTCGATATATTTCCAGAGGGACCTGTATAGGTCAAATGCTGAATAAGAGGAATAGAGAAAGTGAAATTCCTTAATTCAGGTTGTTACTGGAATGGGCTACCATTTTCACAAAACATTGGATCACTTCCTAAATCCAAAGTTAAGAACAGCTAAATGTAGTACAGACATGAAATCTCTATAAAAAATTTTGAAGCTTGTTCAGTCCGGTGAGAAATAAATGTTTGTAATAATTTTTAGGAACAAAACCCAGTGTTTTTCCCCTATATTTTTCTTGAGAAGTAAAGAATTTATTAGATATCTGTGTGGGTGGAAAATCAGCTTATGCACCTCTTAACATTTCCAACAGAAAACCTATTGTATAGTACAAAATGCCAGCATAAAAATAAAATCTAAGGCATTGCTGTCGTCGTTATTTGAATACATCCTATATGATCAATATAGAGTGGGTGCATAGTTATGTGAATGCTTTACTTTAGTTAGTGAATTCATGTTTATCTAATTATGGTTAAGCTTATTATATTCAAATTCGAATATAATAAACATTTAATTTGGAGAACTTTGCTGTATTCATTTGCTGTAAATTTCATGACTGAGGGGTAAGTTGATTTGAAAATTACTTCAGGAAATACTTTCATTGTGTTGTAAATTCTCTTTTTGGAGGGAGGAAAAAATGCTTAGGAAAAGATACCACCCAAAAATCAAACAGAAGTATGCAAAGCATCAAATGTAACAAGGAATAGTACAATGGAAAATCAGAGCAACTATAGAGAAAGTTGCTGTAAGCAAGCTTAGTTCACATTTAATTCCTTAAACACAAATGTGAATGGAGTGGGACAGTAATTCAGTGCATATTAAGTTCTGTCTTTCCAATAGTCTGTGTAGAAGAATAACATTGCCCAGCTCTATCACTATAAAATTAATAACCTTGTTAAGAGAATCAATAAAATGCCAGAATTATTATTACTAGTATTTTACATTTCTGGTATGCTTCAGGCACATAATAACTAATTGGTCATATGAAAGAAATAAGAGTGCTGTATTAATAGGGATGAAAAGCAAATACCTGTAGGAATTAAAACAGTAAGAGGGGCAGCCAGTTGAAATACAAATTAACATGTATCCCTAGAAGCAGTAGATGAAGACTTTCTGCTTAGACTGGTTCTAAGTATGTATTGCTACATATGTTATATATTTGAAATAAAATATATTGTTGTTCCCATGTCCAATATTAGTTTGAATGAAAGGGAAGTGCATGTGTAAAGGCACAAGTGGGTGGGGCAAGATCAGTTAGATAATTCTTACAGCTGTAAGCAGAAAACTTTTCCTGCCTTTTTCCACATGGCTTGCATTTCACTTGCAGCATAGCACACAAACTCTTCATTGCAGTACACGTACAGTTGTGCAAACAAAACTCTGTTACTGGGTTCTATAGCTTGTATATGTATAGAAACTATTGTTGTAAAGGTTGTCTACCTGCTTTCAATCTCTTAATTCAGGTTCAAATCCGGAGCATTTTCTGTTTGTAAGACCTGTGTATTCTGTATAATGTCACTTTAATGCAGTATGCATGATCTAGTGCTGTGGTGAGAGCAAAGCTCCCAGTTTCCACCCTTGCCAAGCACTGCCTATAGTAGCAGTGCTCCTGCTTGTTGATTGACTCTGTGGCTTCACAAATTCTGCATTCCTTTTTCTATAGTGACAGATGTACTGTAAGGGTAGAGGTTGCCCCATCCCATCCTGATGGGGTGGAGACAGGTGCTCCTGGGAGGCAGGCACTGTGCACTTGAATCTTTCAATCTGAGGAGAGCATTGATCCCTGAGTTTTGACTCAGTGTGCAACTGCTTTAATTGCTGCATTTCTGACTGCTGACATTGTGCTTTTATAATGAAAGTGGCCTTGGCCCTCAGTATCTTGTTTTGAACTCAGTGTTTCTGGCATGCATTTCCACTCTGCTGCATTGAATGTCTCAGAAAGTTTAAGTGCTGGGTTCCCTTGCATGAGATAGAGGTAAATACTGAGTATACTCATATAATACTTGCATGTACTTGTATTAGGTGTGCTTTTGTACGAAGCCAAAAGAGAAGCAGAGTGTGTATGGATTGTACAGTTTTTTAAAATACCATGTCAGTTTAGCAGTAAGTATGTGATGGTACGTATTTGCTTTGTAAAGAGAGATTGTTGGTGTGGGTTTATATGTCTCAGATTAGTTTGTTCACACAGTACTCCATAAGCATATAGAGAAAATACCTACAATGTCGGGAATTAAAAATGGCATGGAAAGTAATGTATTCATTGTGTAGCTTTAAATATGCTCTCCTCTTTATGTCAGGGCAGTGTAATAGCTTGTTCGTAGAAGTTTTTGGAGATTTGTAGTTCTGCTACAAAATTCACAATAACATATGATTTGGCACTGGTATGTAGCCTATAAGACATTTTAAAACAGAAAATGCAGAGAAAAGTCTGAAATGCTAAAATGCGAAATATTTTAAAAGCAGGCATGGTCAATTTGGGTGTGTATTTTCCTTGTGTTAGAATCAGACTTCACTGCTTTAAAATATATTTCTTAGTAGGCAGAGGAGGAGTTAGGTTTCTACAATGATTAATTCTAAATTACCTAATGAAGAGTTTTACCCACACAGGTGGCTTCATAGCATGAATTCCTGTGGTATGAAAATAGAGACTATGTTCTGCCATGGGTAATGATCCAATGGTTCCAGGAATTCCAGTGAACAGTAAACTGAAATATAAATTAAAGCTCTGTAACAATACAGAGCAATAACATACCATTTTCCTTCTTCAGAACGTCATGTCTCTGGCATACAGCATTTAATGTGTCCTGTCACACTTCAGTCTTCCTGTGGTCTTTGGGTGTTGGACTGAAAACACCTTGAGGAGTGGGTGTTCAGTTCATTTGTGTGCTCTGCACACTTGACATCCTGCACCACAATATTCGTATAGTGATTTTCTAATTTCTAAAAGCAGTGCTTGCATGAACATTACTTGGATGCTTTTTTCCCCACTGATTTCTCATCCAACAAAACTGAAAAGAAAATAGCAAACCAACTCCTTCCTGCGCCTGGAAACGCCTCCAACATCCCAACCCCTCTTCCCAAATTTTGTAGAATGAATAGATTAAAAAATGTTGTGAGCTCCTCCTGCTGGTTCAGCAGAAGCAGTAGTTTCGTTTAAAAGAATGCTAATGTAGTGTTAAAAGCCTGGCTTATTACCACAAAAGCCATAGTTAACTCTGCAGCTCCTGGATGCTGCTTCATCTTTGATTCTGTTCTCTGAGCAAATTTCAGCACATTTAATGTTCAGTAGAAGACTCTGTTTTGGAATCTCTTGATGCTTTGGCATAAGGAGGAACTAACTATAAGGTCATTGCTGTTTTGAGTTCCTTTCTTACCTCTAAATTTCTTTGCTGCTTTTTTTCCTCCTTTAATTTTTAAGTAAACCAGACTATTAACATTACTTAAATGTAGCTTTTATGGCTTATGAAAAATAATGCTCCTGTAGTGGATAGATGTGCGTCAGCTGTGACTAAATGTTTTGATGTAGTCTTCTCAAAAGATAGACTAGAAGAGCTTTCCTTTGAAATATGTGAAGCAGTTTTAGACACTGCTTCTCACATGGATCTAATTAGTCTTTCATACAGACTGGATGTCCGTTTGTTGCAGCTGAATTCTCATTTCATTCACCCATAACTAGAAACACCTCGCTTCAAACGTGTTTCTTCAAAGAAAGAAGGGTTTAGAGTTCCGTGTTTTACTGCTTTTTGATGTTGGTTTCCCTTTAACTGAGAAGACCTTATGTTTGTACAACTGTTATTATTAAGAAAACATAGCTTTGTTCATGAGAGTTCATTCGGTATCCATGTTGGCTATTGGTGGCAGTCGGGGATCTGTGGAATAGATCTTGCTATACAAGACTAGTAGGGACAGCTGTACGGCTGGCTATTAAGCTCGTCGTAACAAAGATTTGAATGCAAGCAGGATATTCTAATAAAACCGTGGAACGTGGTTTGTGGGAGGATGAAAATTAAGATTAGAGTAGAAATGATCAGGCCCATCAATGGATAGCAGTCCTATTTGTTATTTATACACAGTAGTCACTCAAAAGACGTTGTGCTCTGTTCCCTGTTTAGGATGTGTTTACATGGTGCAGTTTAGCGCAGCACAGAGGAGCTTGTGCTGACTAACCTAGTTTGGGCAGTGCTGCATTAATGCTGCTGTGCTGCTCCTAGCTGGAATAACTTGTTTAGAGCTGGCATGTGCAACTCCGTGTAACAGTGTGTTGTGCCGTGTTGTGACACTTCTACAATAAAGAATGTCGTTAAAGCTGTAGTGGGAAGTATCTGATCAGTGCTAAATATTCAGAGTGTTATACTTGGATGCAGCTATGGTTGATCTTTAAGGAAAATGAGTGGAAGGAAGGAAACACAACAGATGCTCTGCCCGTGTCTATCCCCCACTGGCTGCTTTGTGGTCATGATGTCGTTTAGACTAAGCGGAGTTTGCAGGAACAGGCTGGTAGTGCTGGCTTTACTTCTCTGCTTTCCAGGAGTGCAGCTGAGCTGGTTTTGCCCCTGGACATTGCTGTTACCTTCCCTGTGAAAGGAACGGCAGTCCAGCCCTACTGCCTCAGATGGTGGCGCCTAGGACGCGTTGATAAGAGGTGTAGTGGGCTCTGAGCAGTGTCTCGTTAGTGGAACTGGCTGGTCTGCAGGGCTGTCTCTTGGGTCCTTGTTACTTGTGCGCATCAGTAACTCCAGCGCACTTTGGTGTCTGCTGGGAAACTCTTACTGCAATACCTCTTCCTGCCCCATGCCTCACCCAATCATTTCCTCCATTTGCCTCTCACCATGTCACCCTCCTTTTTTTCAATCTTCTGTCCATGGTGGCTTCACATTCCCCATTTGTCCTGCTAGAAAGTAGGGCTGGATCTGCTGTGTATTCACTCACAGGTTGGCCAGTCCAGTTGCTGGGTGACAACCAAATTGCCCTTATCTGTCCAAGAGCTGAATGGAAGCACTCATTTTGTCCACTGTGCAGTTTTCATTTTCATAAAACTTAAAGGGATTTTAATATGTCTAGTTAATACTGACCAGTCAGTGGGTTCAAAAGTGGTGGGGATTTAGAGGAGGGACATGCAAATAAATGTGCATTTTGTTAGCCTCTTTTTCCTTTTGAGATCAGGCTAAAGGTACTGTTACTGAAAGGGTTAAGAAAGAAAACAAGGCTATTCAGAATGCAGGAGGAGGGAAATTACTCTAAATTATTAACAATGAGTTGCATCTCTGTCTGTGGCATATCAAGAATAGAAAAAGGAATCAGGTTTAAGTAGTCATAATCTATTGCCAGTATTTCATGTTCCAGAGAAAATCTACATATCTCAAGGACATACAATAAATTGAAATGAACTGGAAACCAAAAAAACCTATAGCTCCATAATTCTAGAATTATTTCAAGTCATTTTGTATGCACCGGTGTGGTGGATTGACCTTGGCTGGACATGAGATATTTACCAAGCTACCTTATCAGTCCCCCTCTTCAGCTGCACAGGGCAGAGAGAAAAAGATGGAAAACAACTCGTAGGTTGTATAAGGCAGTTAACTAAAACAAAAGCAAAAAGTTGCACACATGCAAACAAAAGAAAAGACAAAATATCTGGCTACTTCCTGGGGAGAATCCATTCCTAAAAGGTGATCATGCATTCAAAAGCTGTACCTGCTGCCTGTTTACGTCTTTTTCCTCACTGCTACTAATGTGTCATTTTTTCAAGTCCTGCCTCATTTGAGTTTGTTCTGGTTTTATTCTTCTGATTAGTCCTATTTGCCATTACTCAGTTGTCTTGCCTGGTTCGTGCTCATTGTCTGGCTAGTGTGAGTCTCCCCTTTGGACTTCCACATCGTTCAGCAATAAGTCTTGGTTCTCTTCTACAGAACCTTCTCTTACATAGCTATGCTCTGCTCCACAGGTGCACAGACTTTCATCCATATATTGGTCCTTACTTTCATTTTCCAGGGCCTCAATGCTGGTTTTCCTTATCCCATTTCTTCTACCGTACAATCTGTCTGGCAGTTCTAAGATCACTCTCTCACTCTTTAGTTAGTTCTTTCTTTACCCTCATCCTGTACTTCTAGCTCCTTCTTCCTGAACCATCAGTACATGCTCCCTCTCTTCCAATTCCTGAGATAGATTTCATGTGTTTTTGTTACCACTTCCATTTCCTTCCTCCATTTTTAGTCTTCTTCCTCAGTGAGTTCCCCCCTCTCCCCTTTACCTCTTGCTCCAAATTTTCCTCTCCATCTTTTCTGCACCTCTCTCCCTGACACATCTAATCTTTGTCCCAGCCTGCTTTCTCCAGTTATGGAGCCCTCAGTGTTCAGTTTTTGTCACTTGTGGGTTGTTTGTGCCGCTGCTTCTTCCTTTGCTGCTCAGCCCTAGCAGGAGTAAGCAATGGAACTCCGGAGGTGATAGTCTTATTAGTTTTATACTTGACCTGGTATTCTACAATCCAAACCCCCAATTTCAGTGGGAAGCTATGTTCTTCCCTGGGCTGGTATATGTTAAATACGAGGAAGAATCTTCTGGAGCCGTTGCTGTGAAGTGTGGTGACCTACAGATATAGATAGGATTTGCTTTTTGAAATGCATAGAACTTGTCCAAAGTTATGCAGTTTGTAGGAGAATGGTAGAGGTGCATTCCAACTGTTTCATTTCCCAGGCAGATTTTCAAGCCTCTGTTCCAATCATAAAGGAGATGTTTCAGCCTTTCACAGAAGAGTCAATAAAGTTTAGTAATCTGGCCAAAAATGTACTCCTGTTCTATGTCAGAAATAGCTGCATATTTCTCTCTGAAATTTCCCCTCTCTAAAATCACTTCTGAATGACTGTTCAGCCTAAATAGAGTCCATCTGAGTTATAAGAAACTGAAAATGCAATGTGATGATGGGAAGAGTTGGACAACTTTGGTACTAAGGCTCTTCCCTTCCCTCTCATGCTGTAGCTGTGTCCCAGACCCATGCCTTTTGGCAGGCTCTTCCTCTGCTTCTCCCATGCTCCTGTCTTCATTCCAACCTTGTCTTTCTGTTGTGGCTGCCCTCTTGTTTCCAGCACCTAACCTCTATCAGCTGTTTCCTTTATTGCTGTAATTGCTGTGTATTTTCACACAGTGACCTCTTTGTCACTGTTGGAGCAGCCCAGCTGTTTGATGGCAACAGACTAGTTTGCATGCACAGTTTATCCTGCTTTAATTCAATATTTTCTCCTAGCTGATAGGGGAGGAGGGAAATAACCATACACCGTTTTTATTAAGCCAAACCGTCATCTTGATTTTGATGATGGTGAGGTTTGCATATTGTTAATTTATAACGAACATAATTTCAGTAACTTAGCTTCTTTTGTGTTAGTGTTATTATCTGAACTGACAAAGGAAAGCTACATTGGTGGCAAATCATCATAATAAAAACACAGAATGGTTTGGGTTGGAAAGGGCCTTTAAAGATCTCGTTACATACACAGAGACTCACCCCTGCCATGGGCAAGGACACCTTCCACTAGATCAGGTTGCTCAAAGCCCCATCCAGTCTGGCTTTGAACATTTAATATGCAATAAGCAAGAATGAAGACTGATTTTGTTGTCTAAAGATAAACAGCAATAAATGAAGAGAAGGCTAGAGATAGATTGTATATCCAAATCTCAGAAAACTGGAAACCTGAGCTTCCTTTGTTTAACAGTTAAACAGACCAAGAACAAAACCAGCTGGAACAAGATAGCAGCAACATTCAAGATAAAAAAGAAAGAGATCCTCTCCTTTACACAGCTGATGGATTTTTCCTCTCCTTGGCAAAGGAAAACTTGCAGAAATAGGTGAGTTAATAGGAGCAGAGGGGAAAGGGCCAAGGGATGGTCACTGTCAGTCACAATCAATCTCTCAGTCTACACAGCCAAAGTCTGTGGTGAGATCGAGTCATATTGGCCCCTTACATGGGCCACATCTGCAATCCAAAGTGAACCATCGATGATTTAGAATTGCGCAGGCTGGCTGTGCAGAGTACGAATCTTCATTACTTCTTGAATTGTAGTTTATTTAATAAATCCCAATTCAGGAGATGTCGTTGTGCTTTGTAAAAATGTGCTTGAAATACTGAAGTGCCATATGGCTGTAAGAATGAATGCTTTTAGGAGCATTACAGGTTGGGATCTTTTGAACCTGTTGAACAATTCACATTCCTGACAGAGGCTGGTTCAATAGCTATGGGTGTGTCCCAGAAAATTCAACATTAGTAATGCTTTCCAGAATAGGTGGGAAATTGTTTTGAAAATGGCAATGGGAAGTATGCTCAATGTTGCACAAAACTCTGTTATTTTTCAGTCATTTGGGACTATTAATCTGCTTTCCTAGATATGCCTGGCTCTTTCTGTGGATATTCTTCAGATGGAATTTTTTAATGGTCTCCATTAGTTTATGGTTTTAGCAAGTGTACTTCTGGTACAGATAGCTGGAGTGATTAACAGATGAAATGACTTTGGAGTATAAATTCTCATTTGGTCTTTGAGGTTATATTTCATCTCTGTTGTATGCCTTCCTAATTACCAGCATATTTCAATACTTAAAGTTAGAATTTTAAAGCATGTATTATTCAACTTCTCTAGTCAGAATTAAAAACAACATGGGCTGACATGTTGTACTATTTCTTCAAAATATGATAATGTATTTTCTTTCTCATTTAAGCCTAATTACCTTCTAAAAATGTTAAAGCAAGAATTGTTTTAAGCCACATGGCAAAGTTTGGTGTATTTTTAAATTAAACTATTTTCGGTTGGATTGTTTTGGTTTGGTTTTTTCTTTTCTTGTTAAAACATTATCCTGTGTTGCATTTTCAGTGGAACACAGCAGTTCATCTCTGAACCTGCATCAGTGTGTCTTGTCATTGGTGGCAGCACTGAAGAAGGCTCAGTGCAAATTTTGCAATTTTGTCTTGTCCTCAAGAAATGTCTGAAGACTAAATAAAAAGTACAAGCAACTGTTGGAACAATATGATTTAGATACAGCTTTGTGACTTCAGATAATCTCAGAGTATATCTTAACTGTGTTGAATTTTTTTCCTTGTGAAGTAAAGGCATTAAAACCCAATCTGTGCAAAGCACGTAGAAGATTAATTAACATTGGGAAGAAAAGGGATGTCTGAGCCTTTCACCTGTAAGATACCCTTTATCTCCAGCTGAGTGTGCCAGCCTTTAATGCTATTTGTCATCTTCCCCAACAGGTATCTTGATATTTTTTTCCACACTGCCTTTTATACTTTGAATGACTCCGGTAATGGCAATACCATGAATTAGAATATTATCCTCACACTAAAGCCTTTAAATATTTTTTTGGCTTAAAAAAAAAAAAAAAAAAGACATTCGTTTAACTGGTGTATAGTTCCTTTTAGAAACAATTAATTATAGGGAGCATTGACAAAGATAAACTGTCTATTCACAGTTTAAGGATGTTGTATATACAGATTTAAGGCCTGTCTGTTACGATGATTTTTAGCTAACTGTTTTTTACAAAGAGGGTGTTCATTATTTGCTGTGAAATCAGACACGCACAAGGAGAGTTCTACATACAGCTTTGCTGTGGTTTTATGATGCACCCTCCTGGGTGGTCTTTGCCTATGCAAGGAGCCATCTTGGCTTGTGCTGTTGGATTGGAAGGAGTGAAATGGGTTATGTAGACAAGGACTCCATTCATGAATGGTGTCCTTATGTGGTGATCATTAGGGCAGGATGGACCTGTCTGGCTGCTTCTAAATGTGAAGTCATTTCATGTTTTCCTAGTGGTAAAGCTATTGTATGATTTGCCATAAAGGAATGGTGGGATTGTTCTTTTTGTGCTTGTATTTTACATTGATGCTTCTTTTGTATTTTACATTGATGCTTCTTTTGTGATACTTACATAAATATTCACACTTCTATCTTTACATTTTGGGTATATGTGTTTAAGTGCATACTACTTACATAAATGTGTGCATCATATTTAATGATATTTTAGCACATTATTGAAAAAGCATAGCATTATTAAGATACTTTTTTACAGTATCTTAAATCTCTCAGTCAGGGAGAACTGATTTTTTGGTAATCTTTTCTTTCTTTTTTCCGTGATTGTACCTTTTGGCCTTCCTTATGGAAATATATTTTGTCTGAGCAATCTCTTGGGTTTAGATAACCTTGGACTTCAGTGCTGTAGGAATCCTGCCCTGAGCTGCATGCTGTCCTTTAACTTCTTATCATAAGCACAGTCTGCTTCTTCTCCTTGTTCCAGTGTAAGGCATCTGTATTTAAAATAGTAGGCATAATCTCCATTTTGATTGCACGCATCCAAGGCTAAAAAATAGTTGTGGTTGCAGTATATCTTACTTTAAAAAAGTGATTTTTGCAAGTCTCAGGATGGGATAAGACAAAACAATTTTTATTTTTCTGGGATTGAGGCTTTTGTTTTTGTTCTGTTTCATTTGTAAATTTAATAGTAATATGGTTTTATTAGATCATTCTGCATTATGTTGCATGACAAGAAATGGGGCTTTTACAGATGTGAGCTATTGACAGTTTAGGTATAGATATAACACAACAAAATGGTTTATTAGGATCGTGGAAAGCTCTCAAATTCTTGTGCTGTTACTGGATCTTCGTGGTACATGCAACTTTATAATGTCAGTTTTAATGGAAACAGGTGATCAATGGTTTTGATTGAGTGAGAAAATATTTAAATCTTCTTTTGATTGGTTGTTTGTTGCTGATAGGTAGAAGGATTCTAATGATACCAAAGTGTCTCTTCACTGAGGAACTGCTGCTTATCTGGCACTGGTTACTTCATGGATCAGAAGCATGTTTGTCTTTTGGGAAAGGCCTGTCTGAAGTTTCTCTCCACAGAAATGAACTGTTCTTTTTTCCCCCAAAGTGCTTCAATGTGCAAGTTCTTGTAGGAACTATGCAATTCCATGTTGAAAATTGAATGGACAGTGTCCACTTGAGTTACAGTATACCTGCATTACCATTTTTTTTCCAGTTCTGCCCAGATTCCTAAGTGACAGTGGTAAAGTCAATGATAATATTTTAAGTTGGTTGTAGGGGGTATACTTGGCTGTTCCGGTGCCAAAGATGAGATACATCCTCATGACTGAAGGAGCTCGTCTGGTGGCCGCCTGTCTAATGTCAGCATCCACATGGCTGTGTGTGTATTTAAGCGAAGACCCCACTGAGTGTGAAGAGCACATCCCACTCAACACCCCATGCTCTGGTCTGTTTTGAGTCCTCAAGGCAGAAGAAATAGGCTCTGTCAGAGTAACTGTAACTTGGAAACTCCTCCTTTTTCTTTTCCACCTTTCCTAGTAGTGAGGTTATTGCAGTTTCTTTTCATCGTCTAGGGCTGAAACCATAGTGAATGTGTAATGAGAGCTGCCAGCTTTTTATTTTAGGGAGGCAGGCAACCCTATGAAGAGGGCATGGTTTAAGCTGGTTCAGAAAGGCAGCTTTATCTGATTTGGGTTGAAGGATGCCACGCTGTCTTTATCGAGTCTCAGAAACTTTTATTGTGGAAAAGTAGGCTCTTAACATCATCAAATTCTGGCAACAACTTGTAAGACCTTCAAATATTTTCTCCTGAAACTACCACTATGGTTTTGTGATTGCCTAAACTTGAAGTGAAACAAACTTATCATACCATTAGACACCTGTTGTTCCAAGTCTCAATTCAACTGTGTTTGGCTGCACCAGTCCTACAGTGAACAAAATACAGATTTCAATTTTAGGGCTGTTATAAAGCAGGAAGCACTTCAGGAGAAAAGAAAAAGCATCAATAAGTAGGTTTGGAATTACACCTATTTGGAATCACATAAAAGGATTGATTAATTCCATGTAGTCCACATTTCCTCTCATGTCAAAGTCACGGCTGCAGATAAAATAAAAGCAGTTAAACCAGGGTTCCTATTGATACGACTCCATCTTGACATTCTCCTAATCCACTACTAGGTTAACTAGATGAGTAAAGTACTTCCAACCTCTCTTTTCTGTCTACTTGAGCTGCTTTTATTCAGTATTTCTCTGCTTCTGAAGATGTACGGTTCCTTTCTACATAACATAATGGTAAAGAGGATTTTGCTATTTTAAGATTTATTAACTGAACTAATGCCTTCAGCGAGAGTACAGATGCAGAATGTGTGTCTTTACTGAAAGTATATTCAATTTTTGTCACTTTTAGGACAGTTCTGCTGTCTTTTGTCCGGAAATAAAATGAGTGAAGATGAAAAAAATTGGCACACATTTGATATTAAATGTGAGACTAATGTATCTATATTATGTTTTTTTCTTTTTTTTTCCTAAGTAGCAAGTAGTGTAATGGCTTGATACCTTGAAAGAATTGAAGAACTTGAAAAGAGAGATCCCTCCTTTGTTTACATTATCTGGCTGTGCTGAGGAAAAATATATGGGAAGTTTTCCTTGTGAGGTGGCTGAAATTTTTTCTATCAGAGAATATCAGTGCCCAGGGCCTCACTCTTAATGGCATCAAAGCTAATTCGACCTGAACCATCCCGAGTTCATGGGTAGGAAGATAGTAGATTTCTGTAAAAAGATGTGCAAAGCTACAAAATATTCAGATGTTGCAGTACTTAAACAGAAGACCTGTAAACTTAGTGCAATAACTGGCATTTTCTCGGACAGAAAGTTCTCCAAGCTCCAGGTATTTTGAGAGATTCTTTTCACTGGTTCTGAATATTAATTTTTCCCAGTCCTACTTGTCATTACTATCATTAGACATCACCTTTGTTGTGGTTATAACAAGGAAACTCCCCACAGTGAAGATCAATGCACAGTCAGGTAATTACAGTTTATATCTATTAACAAACTTTGATTATTTTGTAGTCAGCTGGTGCTGTAATGCAAAATAGAAGTCTTCCACAACTTAAAAAAAACAAACAAAACAACACCTCTTATTTTAAGCTATTTTTGTGGAAAATGTAAAGATCATTCATTGTAAGGAACAGGAGTTAGCAGTAAACCCAAATGATGGGTGCTCCAGCTCATGGAGTCTATTGTTGCAGAATGAACTTGTCTGAATTCAGTTTTCCTAGGATGATTATTGAGGAATACACCAAAAATTTTTCAAGACTGCAGAGAAAATAAATACATAAAATATACCTGATTTTCTTTATTGTGTCATCTTTATGTAGTTATAAAAATTCAGTGTTAGAATTTTAGCATTTCATTATGCATTTAGGGCTTTGACAGCTGGTCTTGTTGTTTGTTCTAGGTATTTTGACCTTTCCTAGACACTTCACCTGTGAACTGTCAGAGGTGTCTGTGTGTGTCAGACTTTATAGGTGGCAGTCACAAATATGATTGCTTTGAAAATTGGTATAGGTAGGGAGACAGGTTTTGTTTCCTGGATCATTTTAAGAGCAGAAGAAATAGGCTTTTTTTGGCCAACTTCAGTTGTCTGTGCTGAAGGATTTTTAGTGTTATTGTTTCCTAATTAACTCTGAGCTTACTAATTAAGTTGTCCGCTCTACCATCTACTGGCTAGAAAGACAACAGACATCATTTTAGTTTACCCATTAAAGTTACTATTTCTCCAGTCCTTCACCAAAGCTTTCCTGCTAGGATGCCTGCAAAACACCAAACCAGAGGTTAAGCAAGAACCATGCTGTGGCCAGTTTTATCTTAACAAATGATGCCATTGCCAAGTCCTTGTCAGGAAGCCATGAAGTGTTCATTTTATGGGGAGAGGTGATGTGTATGGCTAAGGGCAAAGGCTCTGTTTTCATGAAAATAAGCCTTGCAGGTAAAAGAGAAGGAAGGAGACCTAAACCCTGTATTTTGGATATTTTTCCCTTATAGAAGTATTTTTCATTTTTCCTTAAAGAAGGAGTGTTTGACTGTCCCTAGCCAGTAGTTGGGGCAGAAGGAGGATGGTGTAGCTTAGTTCTCTAAATTTGTTAGTATTGCCTTAATCTTGGCTGACAGTGTGGTGATGAACATGACAAATGATTCATTGTGCAAACCAGAGAACCAGCGTAGTTCTTCTGTAGAAGAAATCAGTTATTCCAACAACGAGAATTGTTCATACAGCTCTGTTGTATGCAGATGGTATGTTGGTCTTTGATTCCTGGGGGGGGCTTCATCAAAATCCAGGATTAAGCTTCAATGTGTCTGAGTTTCCAGTATCATGCCTGGGCTGAAGTGCTGGAATCCCTCTCCTACTTGTTGCTGTAGACAAACAGTGGCTTGGCTGTTCCTGTACAAGCCTCGTTTAGACTAACAAACACTACTCGCGTTGAGTTCAGCATGAGAGCCAGCAGCCACTCGCCCATCTGCCAGTTTTGTGTAGTGGGAAGTGATTAAAGCCTTTCTTTTGTGGAAGCTCTACTGGTGCAGTTAGGAATACCAGATTCTTGAGGCCAGAGCCCGAATGCCTGAGGAGTAGTGTGTTGCAGGATGGCCATGGGGCTGCAAGGCTGGAAGAAAGGGAGCCTCGGCCCTGGCTTCTACTTCTGGGACTGCCCAGAGATTTTGCCCAGTGACGGGTTTTGACATAACTGAGCAAACACAAAATTTAGTCTAGATTTTATGGTCTTGCAATAAGTACAGTGTGCTAAATAAAATAATTTTTGAGTGGTTTATATACCTGGATACTGCTATTAATCTATGAACATGAAACTTACACTTGTTCAGCATTAAATTTTAAGAGTTGCGTGAGCTAAATGCCATTTTTTTCCCCTTAAAAATTGAATATAGCATCTATTTAAAATATAACTTACAATATATATCAGCTAAAATCAGCTGTTCCACTTCTTGAAGTCTTTCCAGTTCTAAAAAAACCATCCTTTCTGTAGGGGAATGAATAATGTAGGTTAGCTTGTTTCTGTGGGCATTTATTACAGCCATGCAGAACAGTTCCTGGAGAGGTTTTCTATTTCTTATTTAGCAGCAGTGAAAATCGCAATTATTCTATTTACTTGGCTTGCCACTATGGCAAAGAGTAACTCTTTGGACTGTGAGGAGGAAATGTTTGTTTTCTCTGTCTGCTCCTTGCATATGCTGCTCCAATTATAATTAAATATGAACATTTACCGATAAAATGGGGCATTTTTCAAGTTCAGTTAAATTGATTTTTTAAATCCAAGATATAGGCAAAGGCAACTCCTCTTATGTTTTGTATAATGCTATGCATTATACAGAACTAATAGACAATGTAGCTAATCAATAAAATATCACCATACATGTCAGATGAACATTAGGGCTGTAAATTCTTCATCAGGGAGAATCTGTAGGGGAAAAGAGGAAATAAAAAGCTAGATCAAAAGCGATGTGGGGAATTAATGTGGAGAAGATGAAAGGGAAGGAAACGAACAATAAAGTTGATGTAAGTGGAGAATTAGGTAAAGCAGAAGCAATCATTTTTTATGGAACAGATGAAAATAAATTGAGAATAATTGTTATGGGAGGTGCAAGTGGTGGCAAGTTGAAAATGACGTGTATTTAATGGCCTTATGAAAACTGGGGCTTGTCTGTGAATTGTGCCTATCATTCATTTCCAAGGAGTAGCTTTCTAATAGTTCATGTAGTATCGTGTGCTGTTCTGTCAGTGCCATTCACACAAGCTTATTGGATTCTTTAGAAAGTTAAAATACCGTGCTAGCATCAGTCAACATTGTTTAGCTCCAGAAAACAATTTTATTTAAACTATTTGAAGTCAGGCAAAGCTTCCATTCACATCTGCTGACTGTATACACAGCGCCAGGTTAACTGGCTTGCTTAAAGGAGCGTTTACAGATACCATTCATTACTTGGTTCTGCAACTTAACTCTGAAAGTTCCTGGAATACAGGATAAACTGAAATTATTATTAGGGCAAAATTTGATCTCTTTGTAAGCACACTAAATGCTGTTAATAACATCTTAAGAATAAGGAAAGCCTGTTTCCCAAAACTGTGCATTAGGTTTATGTACAGTTCTGTTATGAGGAGTACTTTGAGAATAATTAGGACCTGGTGTTACTGTGTTCCATGGCTGTCCTCTGCTGTATCCCATTCCATGCAGAAGGTAAAGGAGCCAGATCCCTGGCTCTCGGATCTCAGGGTCATCCCGTTCTCTCACAGAGCAGCAGTAGTGCTGTAAACTGTCAGTGTCCTTGTGCTTGGGAAATACCATGGAGGAAAATTGTAAGGGACAGTGAGTCTTTCTTGGGTCTTTTTCCCACAGCTAGTAGGGGAAGCCCTGAGTAGGGGTGGAGGAGGCATTTGTTCTTAAGGGAAATTTGTTGCTCATTGGTTTAAAAGATTCTTCCTGGAGAATCCTAATTTTTCCCCCATCATTCTGCCTTACTACTCACATCAGTCAAGAGCTATGATGATTACACCTGTAGGAGATTTTGAAACTTGTTATTCCTGACTGTCCTCTGTTTGCTAAAGTTCATCTGTAAGTCAAACCAGTGGACATGGTGGTGCCAGAGGGAAGCAAGTGTGATGGCGTGGTGTTATGTAGATCTGTCACTAATAATTTGGAGGCTGTCTCTTTCAACATTTTGCTGTTTTTCATAGCAGTATATTCAAGCCCACCTTCAGTCCTTGTTGCTCTGCCTGTGCTGTTCTCGATTCCTCACCACCTTTTGAATAATGAGGCCTTGAATTATAGACGCATGATGGTACCAAGCTCTTTATAGCCCTCTCCCTACCACTTATGATCTGTTTGATTTTTCTCATGTGTGAAGTTAGCTCTGTTAAGATGATTTTCTCAGTAGGGCCTCTATATAGACAGGGACTATGATTTCCCTGCTCTGAAATTGTCCCTTGCCTTTTTGACCTTGTTATACAGTAGCTATTTTATTGAATCCAAAATTCATTTTTCATTTGCTGGTGTTGTCTTTTAATGTTAGTGAGCATTTTCCCCAAAGTCTGCAACTTGCTTTTGGAATTATTTTAAAAAAGGTTGCTCAGCTTTTAAACACTTTTTGTCTTTTACTTCATTTTTTCATTTTGCCTGCTATTTGCACTGTATTATGTTTCCTGCTGATATACTTGCATATAACCTTTCAAGCTATTAAAAAATATTAGGAAAGTCTTAACCTTTTTGCTTTGTTTCATTGACCATTTCCTAGATTTTCAATTTCCAGCTACATTGATTCTCTGGATTTTAGGTGCAGCCTTCTGAAGGCCTGGATCTCAGAGAATGCCTTGTGCAATTATATTTTCTCTTATTTTCTGGGTTAAAGCTTGGATAGAGCAAAATCTTCAATGTGGTCTTTTCAGTCTCTCTGGTGCTTCCAACTACATGCTGTTGTAATGTCAAAGTTAAATCTTGTTTCTTAGTGAGAATGAGTTTCACGCTTCTTGAAATAAATTAAGATCAGCTGATTGCTCCCCCATATCCTGTCATAAGAGGTAAACTGCAATTGCTTTTACATCATATGGATATACTGTCTTTGTGTAGTATGAGGTGAATGATTTGGACTGGCTTATCCCCTTAAAAGCAGGGATGCCCCTGGCAGAGTTTAGTGTGAATAAGAGAGAAAAATTAGTTCAGAATCAGTGTGTTCCTTGCATTGAGCTCTTCTCCAGTCTCTTAAGAGAAGCAGGAATTTCTCTTATGGAGATTTTCTTGTTCTTTCATCCGTGAATGGAGCACCTCTCGTGCATGGACCTTTTTAAATGACTGGGATAGTGGAGTCTATACGAGTGTACAAGGGTCCTCATATCTTAAATAGGATATTTTCTGGAATGTGTGTTAGACAGAACCCAGACAGATTTACTGGGCTCAGGAACTGGGCCCTCGTTTAAAAGTGTTGGGAGAAAGTGGAAAAGTGTTGGGATTTCTAGGACTTCAAATATGAAAGCATTAGGATCCACAGATAAACTTCCCACATTTTCCCATCTCACTGATGTTTTACAGCTACAGTGGGGAATATGAAATGACGGCTGCCAGAATGAAAGATTCTGTCTTGTCTTCTAAGTTTTTAGAAAAAGTTGATAGAAAATCAGATTAAGAAATATTAATGGAGTTTCTGAAACTTCCCAAAATGTTTTTAGAGATAGCACCATAGTACAATTCTGTGAAAGATAAGCCTTTTGTGACAAAACCTTCAGAAAAGAGGTCTGTACATTTCCCATGGTATTTAAACCAGCAAAGGCAACTGTAGTGTCAGGATGCCCCTTCTGTTGCTGCCTGAGAAGCAGAACTTACGATTGTTGGTATTTTCTGTGCATATTCTTCCAATCTGACATCTAATTGTATCTAATTCATACCTCCATAATATCAGTGTTGTAGTAAATATGCAGCTTAATGTGTGGTGATTGCATGTTTTATTGAGAACAGTGTAAAACTTACTCTGGTCTTTTTGACAGCTGTTTAAAAGATGTGTATTTTTGATTTGTCCAAAGTCTGAATATTTATAGGTGATTAAAATAAAGAGGTTGTTTAGCAGGTGCTGACTGCAGTTTTGTAGCTTCAGTATGATAATCACTTCATGAGGTTTCTCTGTTGAGGAAATTGTCTTTGTTTAATGCTAAAGGATGTAGGTAATCTGTCTCTAATGCCAAATTATTTCAGGGTGTGCACTTCACTTTTTCCCCTACATTTACGTAGATCGGAAAACTGAATGTTCCAAACAACTTGTGGAACAGTTTCCATATCAACTTTTAGGTACTAAAAATGTAATTAAAATTGTTCAGCCTAAAACATGAAAAAGAACTCAAATTTAATTTATATGGCTTTTAAAAAGAAAATATTGTTTCTTATTTAACTGGTTTTGTTAGCATGGTGAATTTGAATTTACCCCAGTAAAAGTCAGTGGCAAGCCACTGTCACCTATTTAAATGTAAGTAGCTGGAACCATGAGGAAATACTGAATTTGTAGAGGTATCTGTTCACACACAGTACTTTTATGCTTTTTGAGTGAATTCATGATAATCAGATTGTTAACATAAACAATGCGATCCTATTAACTTCTAAGGTAAATAGAATTAGATGCAAACATCTTTTTTACATTGCTACATGACTTGATTTGTTCTGCATATGGAAACACTTTAAAACTTCTTTGCATTTCCTCTTTTGTATAAGTAGCTTGTGACTCTTGTGATATCTCATCTTTTACCTGCTGTGTCAGCTTTGCATCCTTATCCCCTGTGCACTGGCCTGTGTTCTTCCCTTTCCTATTTATCACTGACACATCTGGAGTGGTGACATTCTTACTCCCTTTTCTGGGTTTATTTTAAAGCTAGAGGAGGCATTTCTTAAGAGGGAATATGCTTACTGCTACTACTACTAATTCCTTACAGTTCTTTCTTTTCCCTGCAAGATGGCTGGTGTGTTTTGATAAAAATTAGTATTTTTGTCTTGGAACTGGTCAAATATGCCCAAAAGAGATGATTCAAGCATGTGGTTAGGGAGCAGGAAATGATTGAAGGCATTTGGTAAGGATTTCATGGTGCTGTTACTTCTGACCCGCTTCTGAAAAGTTATCTGATAAAACACTTGCTTTGGTTATAAAGTCCTTGAGCTTTGAAAGTAACCTAACAATGGGACTTGATTTATAGGTATTTTATTGCATCTAGACTCTTCTTCCTCGATGCTTATTTTTATTTCTAAAATGTAAGTCTGCTTCTATCTCCTGGCTCAAAGAAAAGGTCTCCTACAAACACTCATACTTGAGAAACATTACAGCTAGTCTGTTAGAATTTTATTGTTTGCCTTAATCCAAATGTTTGGTAGAGCATACAGAAGTGATCTTTTTGGCTGTTTGATCAAAGGACATTGCAGATGAGATCAAAAGAGATTTGGCTTTTGAAAGAATCAGGTTTGATTCTATGATATGCTTATTGTTCTGAGCCATCTGGGGCAATTTGGGGAAGATATGCCACAGCAGATATTTTGCATGTGAAGCTTTTAGTTGAAGTGGTGAATAACCTTGGACTGGGTGTATCCAAAGGACTGGTGTTGACCTATATCTTGTTGTGTCAGCTGAGAGCAGCAGGTTGGAAATGCTGGATGAAATCCGTACCCAGTTGCCCACGGTACTTTCTTCTTGTCACTACACAATGTCAAATCAAAGACATTTTTTTCTTTCATTTTTTTTTAAACAGTTGTTTATTCTAGCTGTTTACTAATTTAAAGAGAAGATAGACTTGGTGCCATGGTAGTACAAATGGAAAAGTAATTTAAATCAGTAGCAGACTGTGTCCAGTCTGAGCATCCACCCTACGTAACTAGGCTGAGGTGGAATACAACTTCCAAATGTAATAAAGTGATGCTTTTCTTTCTCATTAGCTGTTTTGATGCCTGCTGATTTTGTTGGATCTCTATATCAAGTTGTAAATGGTGTGTGAAATAAACCACTTCTCAGTTGATGGATATGATCCTCATGATTACAAATGCTCTTCAAATTACTGTAGTATGTTTTGTTTAGATCAGGCATGGAGGTCTGCCTAATGCATAATGTTCAGTTTAGAAAGGAGATAGAAAGAAGACCAGTAGGAACTGGATATCTGGGTAGTGGTACTGGGCTTAATACTCACTGGCCAATATTAATTCCCACCCCTCTCTCCTAATTATGAAAACAAAAATTAGAGACTTGAGACTTACACATGACTTGTCAGCAGCACACTGGCAATCAATGCAGGAATTCATTAATTCTTGACTCTAAGCTTAAGATCCAGCTTCTGATGATACAGTCTATTTAAAAAAGTGTAAAATCTGTCTTAGCTTGCATACCATTATTACATAGCTTTCACTGAATCAAATGAATATTCACTAAATGAATATATGTATTAGGTGAATGCTTAAAAAGAAAGAAATGTATTCCAAAATGTGGTTTTTCTAAAAGGGTAGCATGAGTTTTAGTCTGTCGTGTTTTGTAGTGTCACTTTGGTATGATAATGTCATTCTACTCTTTGAGAATTTATACTGTCAAGTGGGATAGGGCTTGGGATCTCTGTATGCCTCTGAAGTGAAAGAATGGAAACCTGGCAGCTCAAAGTCATTTTGGAATCAGGCTTGCTTAGTGATTTCAGTATGTAGACATGAATCATGACTCAATAGCTACTAAACCAGGAGTGTCTACCTTATCACTGTCTATTTATTGATGTGTTTTTAGCTCCTGGCATAATGCTCCTAGTTGCCCAGATCCTGTCATTGGTCCCTATGCTAAACCCCTTTTCAAGATAGAAAACAAGAATCTCCCTAGGACATGATCCTGTCAAACAAGGAAAGCTGAGTGCAATGCAACTTTCAAAGTGCCCTGTATGCACGTGATAGTAGTACTGTTTAAACCACCAGCACGATTTTCCAGCCATCTAGGAGCAGTATCTGTAGCCAGGCTGGAATGTATTTAGCCGGGCAGAGCCAGGGCATTTGTCTCTCTAGAGCAAAGGAAAAGGGAAAGCAAGTCATGTTCTTTTTTCTTTTCCACATTGATCCAATAACAATAGACACCCATATTCCCCAAACCAGCTGTACTTTTTGTGTCTGAAGCTGTTGCCAGCAGATGTCAATTATTTTTAATAGCTGTTTTATTTTCTTGATGTAGTTTTAACTTCTGCACCCCCACCCCTTTTTGTAGCCTTAATGGGCTCAGGCAGGTTACAAGTAGGAGATGCCATTTTAGTAATGACTCTGCAAGGAAAACTGAAGGAGTAAAACAAAGCATTTGCTGCAGTGAAGTGTTTTTGTTGCATACAGCCTCTCTACTAGGTTCTGCAGAGAGGATCACTTCCCTGGTGAATGCTCGAAGAAAGCCCTTGCTGATTAGAGGTGATGAAGGCCATCACTTCTCCCTCTCCTTTTGTTTTGATTCTGTTGTTGTTAAGCTGAGGAGCTGATGCCTGTTGTGTGCTCTTTTCCTTGGTCTCTATGCTGGCATGCTCCCATTTCTAAAGTGAGCTCTACCAAAGCAGCTAATGGTAATTTGCATCTATAAGTGCTACTTTAAAGAAAAGAGAGATAATTTCAATGTGTGCACATGTGTTTGATTTATTCTAGTGGTTATGTGCTGTTTGCTGCTCTTGTGATTGAGGACTGCCCATTCTGTGAATGTGCTTAATACTTTGAAAACTTGAAAGTTATGATGGCACCCCACACAATGTCAAAATGTGCATTTGAAGTGAAAGCCCAGCAATTCAGATCATCTGGTCTTGTTCATAGCAGGTAAAAGGCTGCCTTGATGACACTTAGAGCAAATGAATTTCTCTCCTGCAGTCATGCACTGAATAAATTGCTTGATCTAGTTCAGTACAAAAGGACATGATCTATAAATAGTTAACAGAGCTTTCTTCAGGACAAGTGATCTATAGACTGGAACTCTCTCTTGGGGTCTTTTAAAAAAGTAAGTGCTGATATGAACAAAAGGAAAGTTTGTTTTAAAAAAAAGGCCTTTTTAATGAGATTGAAACTCACATACTTTAGCTTCCTTTTGAAAGCATCTGGCCAACCACTTCAAAAGTCCAACAGGCTAACCTTACAGTCACTTTAAGAAAAGAAAAAAGTCAATCTGCTAATCTGATGTGAATATATTGTCAATAACTGAAAATAAAAGATAAAACTTCTGGTTAATTTGAATCAAAGACATTCCTGTCATATAAGCATCAGTGAATTCAATTTTTACAGTTTTAGGCTTAAAGGAACTTCTTTTTATGACATTTTAATGCGTTTGTTGATATATCACACTGTTGGCCACAGGGTCTCTCTGTCCTATATGCTCTTTCATGCACTTTTTTTGGCAACTAATCTTGCAGGTTTTTAAACTGTTGGTATTTGTGGTAGGCAAAACTTCTAATACATTTTAGTGTGCTAAAGGAAGCATCCATCTACCAAATTTCATCATGTGCTATTTTAAGAAGGAAGAAAAGTTCTATAAAATCATAAACTCATTAAGGTTGAAAAATATCTCCAGGATCATTGAGTCCAACCTTTATTCGAACACATCTTGTCAGCTAAACCATAGCACAAAGCCAGACTTTCCAGGAGAATGCAGTGGGAGACACTACCGAAGGCTTTACTGAAGTCCAGGTAGACAATATCCACAGCCTTTCCTTCATCCACTAGGTGGGTCCCCTGGTCATAAAAGGAGACCAGGTGGGTGAAGCAGGACCTGCCTTTCCTAAACCCATGCTGGCTGGGCCTGACCCCTGGTTGTCCTATCCATGCTGTGTGATTGCACTCAAGACACTCTGTTCTATAACTTTCCGCAGCACCAAGGTCAGGTTGACAGCTCTGTAGTTGCCCAAATCCTCCTTCTGACCCTTCCTGTAGATGAGTGTCACCTTGGCCAACCTCCAGTCATCTGGGACCACCTCAGTTAACCAGGACTGATGATAAATGACTGAGAGTGGCTTGGCGAGCTCTTCCACCAGCTCCCTCAGTATCCTCGGATGGATCCCATCAGCCCCATGGAGTTGTGAGTGTCTCAGTGGCACAGCAGGTCACTAACTGCTTCCTCCTGGATTGCAGGGGCTCTGTTCTGCTCCCTGTCCCTGACTGCCAGCTGAAGGGCTGGTTGTCCTGAGGAAAACCAGTCCTTCAGTCAAAGACTGAGGCAAAGAAGCTATTAAGTACCTCAGCCTTTTCCTCAGCCTTGGTTACAATGTTCCCCTCGGCATCCAATAAAGGATGGAGATTTTCCTTGGCCCTCCTTTTTGTTGTTAATGTATTTATAAAAACACTTTTTATTATATTTCACAGCAGTGTCCAGATTGAGTTCTAGCTGAGCTTTCGCCTTTCTAATTTTCTCTCTACATGATTCTTGTACTCTTCCTGAGTTTGCTGCCCCTTCTTCCAAAGGTCATAAACTCTCGTTTTTTTCCCCTGAGTTCTAGCAAAAGCTCCCTGTTCAGCCAGGCTGATCTTCTTCCCTGTCAGCTTGTCTTTTGGCACATAGGGATGGCCTGCTCCCACGCCTTTAAGATTTCTATCTTAAAAGTATGTCCAGCCTTTTTGGACCCTTTGTTAAAAATGGTGTTTTCCCAAGAGACTCTGAATCATTAAGTTCTCTTTCACTGGGTGGAGACCAGTCATCTTGAAAGCGCTCTCAATATGGAGTTCCCTGCAAAAGCCTGTATGACCTGTGCATGTGAAGTTGGGGTTTTAGTGGCAGTGGGCATGCAGGCCAGGATGGTGATGGTGAGAAGGACAGGCTTGTGTTCCTGGCATAGATGTCAATCCTGTCAGTGACTCCAGGCGTGTGTATGCACGCGTCTGGCACCAGGACCAGCAGTGGCAAGCACAGTATGTGCACATATGAATGGGTACAGCTTAAGAAGCAGAGATATGACTGTGGGTGCTTGGAGGCCAGAAGGATCCTTAACTAGAGAGAAGAGAAGAGAAAACAATCTATTTACAGATTTGCCATTGTTTTGGGGAGAGCAAATCATTCTGAGCCTACAGAGAAACTGAAAGCTAAGTGTCCAGACTAGGAAATCACTTGAGCAGGTAAAGGTCACTGACTTGATCGATTAAAAAAAAATTAAAATAGTACAGACCACATGGTCTAGGTGAGGAAGTAGACTAAGACTTCTCAAAACAAGTGAAGGAAATGTGTCACAGGATGTGCTGGTCATGAGGACCTTGACATCTTCTGGAAGGGCAACATATGGGCTGCATGGTGGAAGATTTCTGAAGGGTGTTTGGGATAACTATTTCATACTGGTACTGAATGGGTGAGCTGGTGTTGACACACCGAGATCTGCAACTCACTTCCAAGGAAGAACTGGTTGAAGAGATGATACCAAAGATAGTCTTGGCTGTGGCAGCCGTGAAATAAATGCTTGTTGTTTAGGATCCCAATGGGAATGAAGAAAAAGATTAGCAGGGTACACCCTGGACACCAGGCTAGTGGATGTCAGTGTATTCTTTATTTATGCAAGGTGCTGCACTTGGGTTGGGACAACTTCAAGGTATCAATACAGGCTGGGGGATAAATGGATCGAAAGCAGCCATGCTGAGAAGGATTTGGGGGTGCTGCTGGATGAGAGGCTTCATTGGAGCCAATAGTATCGTGGGCTGCATCAAAAGCAGCATGGCCAGCAGGTTGAGGGAGGTGATGCTGTCTCTCTACTCCGCTCTGGTGAGATGCCACGTGAAGTGGCGTGAACCTGACAGACTTCTATGATAAATTGACAGGATTTGTAGTCTAGGGGAGAGCAGTGAATGTAATTTACCTTGACTTTAGCAAGTCTTTTGGCAGGATCTCACCCAAGAAAATAAAAAGCCAGTTGAGTGGTCAGACTCAGTGGGCCATGGTTAATGGGTTGTACTCTACTCAGAGGTCATCAAGGGACTACAAGGGTCTGTATTGTGACCAGTCATGTTCAACAACTGTATCAATACCTGGAGGCAGCAGTAGGAGTGCACAGTCATGAGATTTACAGAAGACAGAATTGGAGAAAGTTCTCAATGCAGTCAAGGGCAATGCTGCCACCCAGTGGGACCTAGACAGGCAAGAGGACTGGGCTAATGGGAACTTTGTAAAACTGAGCAAAGTCAATGTCTGTCTTGTAGACACAGTATTTGATCCAGTCTGAGTTTTGAGTAGAAGCATCTAATGACCTCCCTCTACATCTCTGCAGACTACATCTCTGTTAACAAAGCACAGGACACTGATAGCAGCTTTTGGTGCTAGGGCATCCTGCTGACTCAGTCACGTCCTGCTGACATACCTGCCCACATCTCCAAGTCCTTCTCTACAGACCTGCTCCCTAGCCAGTCATGGTTCATCCTTCTCACATATTGGACTTAAAAATTAGTCTTGAATTCCACAAAGTTTTCATTAGCCCCTTACTCTTGCCTGTCTAGGGCCTCCTGGATGGCAGCCCTGCTCTGAAGTGTTTAACCTAGTTTTGTGCCATCTGTAAACTGACAAGAGTATACTGTCACCTCTTCCAGGACGTGGTCCTGGAAAATGTCAAACACTTTGAGTGTAATCAGACCCTGGGTCACTAGCAAATACAGTCCAAAGAACAGCAGAAAAAGCATATACAAGAAGGAGCTTAACTAATAAGAACTGCCCACATGGGAAATCTTACTGGATTTCTTTGCATTTATGCATAATTCATTTGCATTTATGAATGACAATGTGGGAAGTACTATTTGGTTGCTGCTGTTTCCTAATGTGGCAGTTATGACTTTTTTTTTTCAAGGTTCTTAAAGACGATGTGGGGAAGTTAGAGCAAGTTGTATAAGAAGACCCAATAGTTTCCAAGACAACTCTGCAAATTACCACAAGTTCTTACAGACTCCAGGTAGCCAGTAATTTTCATGGTAAGGAAGTGTATTGTGGTTATTGGCTACGGGAATATATAGAGAGATGCAAGATAGTGTTTGAACTCTTCTGTTCACTGGTAATAACTTTTTTACATTAAAAACTCGCAAATTATTTTACAAAATGTCTGGGGTTTCATGTATCATGCTTCTAAGGGAAGTCTTGGGCTCATCAGCCTCATAAAGACTTTCCTCACATTCTTGAGGTTGCATGAGACTGCAAAAGGTAAGGGACGATAGCTTTGAACCAGGACAGTTTTCACTTGCCTTTTCTACTCTCATGTGCTTCTCCATTGGCTGGACAGTAAATTAGATGAGAATTTCATGCATTTTGTGAAAACTGGGAACCAAAAGCCGCTTTGTCCAACTCAGTTTGGCTTAGTCTGTGATCACTGCAGACTGCTACTGAATATTTCTGCCTACAGCTGAACCTTCTATTGCCACATTGTGCTACAAGTCCTCTGGCCACCCTCTCTTCTGCACAAGAAGCAGTATCTATCCTTTACCTGATTGATAAAAATGTAAAGAATCTCCTTGCTGTTTTGGCACGGGTGGTGCCGTTAGCAGTGATGGAGGTAAAGAGTCTTCTGCTTGGGACAGTTACTCTTTCCACAGTAGAGGACAGCTTTACTTCATGTAGGCTTGAACAAAGTCCTCAAACATATAAGCTACTTCACAGTTACAACAATGACACTTGCTGCTATTGTTCCTTCCTTGCAGGAATGATTTTAAGGTTTCACTTTGTAGACCCCTTGCTACCCACTGGATGTGCCTTAGAATTAATGCCAGTTGAAGGGATTGGAGGCTATGACGGGGAATATTCATATGTTTTCTGTGAAGAGCAATGTCTGTTTTCCTGAAAAGTACATCTTCATGGGCAGCTGTCTTGATCAGAGAATGATTTCAGCAAGGCAGGTCTGCAGAGGGTGGCTTTTCATTTTGTAGATCTGCTTGATTAGGGAATGCCATCACTTCTGCTATAGCAAGAGGTAGAATTAAGGGCTGTAATATGGCTAAGGGTGGCATAGCCAAGTAGTTAGGGCCAGGACTCTTGAGCTGATCACCATGCTGAGAGGCAGAATTGAAACCATGGGATTAAATCAGCAGACTTAAGTTAGTCAGACTCAAGGCTGGCATGAGGAACTTCAGGCATAATGTTTTGAAGCTTCAGGCAGGAAACAAATGCTTCAGCTGCCCTCCAGTCTCCTGGAAAACCACCTTCATTTCCAGGAGAAAAAAAGTGACATGTGCCAGATGTACGCGAGACTCTGCATTAGTAAATTAACAGGGCTATAACACTCAGGCTTGTGCTGCCTTCTTTAATTGCCTGACATGCACATAGAATGCCAAATTATGTTCTCTAAAGGAAACTGAATGCAGATTATGCTTTGCAGCTCTTTGCACTATTGGTTAGCTGGTACCTATCATGCTGAACATCGGAAACTCACTGCACAAGAGGTGAAGGGGCTGCTACTTGTGTAATTCAGGTGCATGCCAGCGAAAGTCTGCAAAGTTGTGACAGTGGGGTAAGCTGTTGACCTTTTTCTACCACTGTGTCTTGGACTTGTCACTCTTCTTTCTGAGACCTCATTTACGGTAGCTTTTGAATTGGAAATAATTGTAAAGGACTGTGGCTGCTTTTATTTTTATGTCCTTACCTAGGGACAAACAAACCTTTTAAAAAAGGAATAATTCACCACCACTATGCCAGTGGATGTAGTGCAGCAATGCAAACGCAGTTACTGTAGATGCACATACACATACGTGTATGCCTGGAACTGAGTAGTTAAGGATAAAGCTAGACTATATAGCTGTGGTGTAAAGGACAATGTGACCCACTGCAGGAGTGAATTGACTGGGATCTTCTCCCTGCAGTTCAAGTGCTAGCATCACCATGCTTGAATGGTGATTTGTTTTTGGCTGTTTTAGGAGCACTGAAACAAAGTAAGATGCAGAGTAGTCAATGTAATGTCATTAGTTAATCCCCATGTCCCCCTTCACACCCTAAACCCCCACCTCCCTCAAGCCTAAAGCAAAAATGTCCTGGTTTTATTACAGTATTTGTTAGGTTCAATTATGATATCCATTGCTAGAGGAGGAATGAAGGCAAATGCAAACTTCTGACAAGTTCTTCTACCGCCTTCTCTCTTCCCTTATTTCCATCTCCTAGTCTTGCTAGACTGTTGGCTGTTGAGCTGTAGAAAGAAGGTTTGCTCTATTAGGTAAAATATTGGTTTGATTTCAATCCCCTTCTGGTTTTTGGTACACCATGTCCCGTGCTCCCCTTCACCCTGCCTTTTCCCTCATTTATAGTAAAAGTAACATGATCACTACATGGTGAATATCTTGCCCTAAGTCTTTGTTCATTTTCTCTGATGTCTTGACATCCTGTCTTTGTTATCCTACCTATTGGAGCGTAGACAGCCAAATTTCCTTGGGATTCTCTTGGCTTTGCATCCTCAGTTGGTTACACGTGGTGCTAAAACACAAAGGTAGTGGGGTCGATCACCTTATAGGCCATTAACTTTGAGTTGGACATGATGATCCTTGTGGATCACTTCCAACTGAGAATATTCTGTGATTTCTATGATCTTCCCCAGTTGCACATACCATGGTGAGCTGCAGGTGAAGGCAGCTAAGACCCTGTCGCTCCATTCTGTGAGAAGACTGCTGCAGTTTATAGGATATGCATTAATTCATAAAACCCTTCCCCCAACCCTCTATTCTTTCTTAAATAGGGAAACCATAATAGTGGCAATATATTGTCTGCTGGTTTGTCTGTTGCACATAAACAGCCTAGAGTGCCACGGTTTGTTTAGACTTAGCATCTGCTTGCTATCTCTCCTTTCAGGGTGGTTTCCACCAGAAATGTTTTGACACTAATGTAATCTGGAATCAATAATGGTGAGACTTGTATACACCCTTTTGAGGGATTTTGGACAGGTCATTTACCACTGTGACACACTTGGTTTACTTCTCTTTTGCTCATCTGTACTGTGGCAAAAGAGCTAATGGTTAAATTGAGTTTGTTGTGGAGGTATTGACTTGCCTCCTGCCCCTGGAACACCCTTTGCTAGAACTGTAGATAGCAGCTATAGATTTTCTGCAAGGCTGTGTGTAAATCCTACACTGCCACAAGCAGTGTGGTGTACACTTGAAGGTTTTTTTGGTGACCAATAGCCTAGTCTGCTTTGATGCTGTCTCACCTGGATCCCTGGAGACACATGGTAAATGATGTTTTCAGACCCAGACTCCATGTAGACAGTCTTTCTCTGGTTTTACTGATAGCGACAGAACTTCTAAAATATTTGCCTTACCAAAGTTCAGTTGCTAATCAGAGAGGGTTGAGACAGAGTACTGGATTTGCAATTCTCCATTTGGAAAGTCTTTTTCAGATGTTTCTCCTATTCTCAATAAAGACAGTATTTGCTGATACATGTTTGCTGAGAGCGGGCTGGGCTCACCAGAGTGTTCCAGCTGCTCTGCAGTGCTCTGGAAATACAAACCAGCTGCAGGTCTGGCTTAAGTGAAGCCAGGTTTGTGGCTGGTTTGCATCACTGGAGCAGTGTAAAGTACCTGAAGCATGCCAGCTAATATGGCCTGTTGGTGAACCATTATAAATGACTTGTTTTTCTTCTTGTTCTTTACGTGTAACTTTATTTATAGTCAAAGCCCATGGAAATTGCATAGATTGTATCACTAAGGCCAACTTTGTGTTCTGGACTAAAGTCTATCGAATTAGAGGCTTTTTAAAGCCAGAACTTTTTCTTCTTAACTGAAATAAATTTATCAAATTACACACTGCTCCTCTGCACTTCTGTTATGGATTTCTTTTAAAATGGTTGTTCTTATTAGAAGATCAAATAATGATAAGTGTGAGACCCAAAAGATTAGGCTTTATAAGTTTTATTTTGCGAAGTGTGTGCTTAGGTTTTATTCTAAATGCATTAAGTGTTTTTTCTAGTTTATTGAGAATGAATGCAATCGTTGTGTCATTATCACTCTTGTCTGAAATTTATTGATTAGAAAATATTTTGGAGATTTTGAGAGAGGAAGGATATTGGCCAACCATGATTTTTCTTCAGTTTATAGTAAATTATATAACTGAAATCATAGTTATCTACTTTCAGTAGTATGATGAGTGTTCAAAACATGCCATAAAAATTCATCACTAATTATATTAGTCCATAGGTAATAATTTTTTTCATTCAATTTTTTCATCTTTGAGGCTCTTAGTGTTGAATGTGTGATGTGTTTTTAAACAGTGTAATACATCAGAAGAATGCCAGAAGTGTCATTACAGCTACCCTGATCTACACTTTTTTCAGAACCCCGAATTTTTGCTCCTCACCCAGAAATATTTTTTTATAATGAATATGGGTTGATTAAAAAAACCCCCACTTTCTGGATAAGCATATTGGCATTCAAGTCAGAAATTGTATTCCTCTGATCAGCTGTATATTGAAAGAAAACATGTCAGAATTTGCAAAGTTTTTCTAGACTTCGAGGCAAAATGCCGAAGAATTAATTACTGCCTCATATTAATTAAGATAACAATGCAAAGCCCTTCATTAGAAGCATAGGAAAAGTTCTTCCTTGGTCCTTGGAGAGAATATTATATGCAAGCCCTGTTGTGTGGGTTGCAAGGTGTCACTGGAATTTATATGCATTACTTGTCTAATTGCAGTAAATGTAGCATGTCCAGATAGGTTTAAAAGTTGGATGGCTGTTTGTTACTTGCTGGAAATCACTTGAAACCTTGCTACTCAGAGGCAGCTGTTCACAGGTCCTTCACCTCTCCCCAGAGATAGCTGGAAGACTCTGTTGTTGGACCCTGTCTTTTATGGCAGAAGCAGTAAACATGACAGGTTGTTTGGGAGCCATCTGTTTTAAAATGGTTGCTGCTTTGTATGCAGTAATGAACTTGAGATCAGTTTTCTGTCTGTCTTCATAGTAACAGCCTTGTTTGGTGTCACAACAGGTGGAAGTTGATGGGATGAAACTAAATGTGACCAGCGAGTGGAACCTGGCTTCACCCTTGTTGTCTGTCACCATTGATGGCACTCAGAGGACTATACAGGTAATCTCACCAAAGTGTCTTTGGGCATACAAATAATACTGAAATGTGGGGTCTAAACTTGCTGCATCATAAAAATTATGTGGTTTTGTACAAACAGCATAATGTTTCTACTTTGAGACAAATTCACTTCACTAAAGCTCTGGATACACTCGGAGTTACTAATCAAGAGTTTTGAATATCTTGCTTTTAATGAGAAGTTCCTTATTTAGACAGAAGTTTACCCCAGCTTATAGGTTCTCCTTACTTAGTGGCTTGTGAGGAGATAGTTTCTTGATCATGTGAAAAATAAGAAATGGTTTACTGAAAAAATCCAACCAACCAAAAAATTAATCAACTGAAACAGAACAAAAAAACCTCCCTCCTAACCCACAACAAAAACCCATGTGGTGGCCTACAGTAAAATTAGTCTCTTCTTCATGTTTGGATTGGGTGATTGTTACACTTTTGGGCCTTTGCAGTTTGAAAGTCACAGGACAGCATGGTGCATGTAATGTATTTTTTATATACTTTAAAGAAATATGGTTAGTTCTGTGATTTGAGAGGATAAATGCAGAAAACATCCCAAACTTATGTGGCTCTCAGAAAAGAGGGCTGAAAAGGTTAAAGTGGTTGTATATGCTTTCCTTCTGAACACTTACGTGTTTGAAACCAACTCCAAACACCAGAGAATGCTTTTCTAAATGTAACCTCATTTAGGGTTTATATATTTGTTGACAAATCATTTATTTACAAATATCTATTGATCCTGGCAGTAGTGAAAAACAAATCAAAACTTACTGAAAGTATTTTTCTACATACAGCAGTATCTATTTCCTATATATTTATCAGTGATGCAATTGTCAGATTTTTCATAATTCACAATGAAATGTGTGAGTTTAGTTTTTCATTTTCATCCCTGGTAGATTACCCAACTGGAAATACTATTTTTTCTTTGATTGTATTTAAAAGACTGCAACTTGAAAATAAAAAATTTTTGTATCTTTCAAGGTTAGTATTGCCTGAGAGTGAAATTTTCATTATATGCCCATAATTCTGGATGTAAGTTCTGTCGATTTCTTGGGAGGTTTATGCCAGCCTCAAGGAGTGCGTATATCTAAAATAGTTTTCTATTTTTAGGTTTTTCTTTTTTACTATTTTAATACTGGTCCATTTTGCTGCCATTTTATAAAGTACATTCCTAATTTTGAACAGGAAAAAATACCAATGTATGAATATATAAAACCTGCCTAGGTGAAAAGCATTTTATTTAGAAAGGATAACTGTATTCACAAAACCTCATTGCAAAACTTGTATTACTATATGACTGGATATATAACCAATAGTAGTAACACCATTTAGCTAATAATAGTTGAATTGGCATGTAAAATTAGTTTCAAAATTAATGATCATATGATCTGAAGAAGCTTTCTTCTAGGAGCTGAGCCAGCAGTAGTGTTACTTGCACTCCCTGAGTATGGCCAAACCCTATGAAATACTGCAGATCTAGCCACAGCAACATGCAATGAGCTGACTGCATGGTATCTAGCCAACAGAATGAGGAATAAGCACATATGTTGTTTCCTTCTCAGATTTTATCTGCCTTTGCTTTTAGCAAGGAAACTCAGTAGCTTGAGAAGTTATTAATCTTTCAGTGTATATATGTAAATTTATGGGAACCTTAAACTTGACCTCTGATACTCACTCACTGGAATCAAAATTGGTTTTTTGGTTATATATTTCTGTAGACTTGCCCCACTGCAAGAACCAAATTAGACAAGTGTATTCCTGTAGGTCAATTTGTCTCCAAAAGCAATTGACCCCTGAGACTTGAAGTATCTTCTTTCTGCAAAACTTAGCCCTAGAGCCATTTAAGCAACAAATATGGATGAATCGAATAATTCCAGCTGTGCTTTATTAATTTTCAGCCAATCTAATTTTTCTTCATAGTTGGTTTCATTCTTCTAAATTTTCTCAACCAAATACAATCTTTGTGAACATTTTAATTCTTTGAAGGTTTGATTTATGCACCTTTGGCTTGATTCTGCGGTCTGGCCACAATCTAGCAAAGCACTTAAGCATAGAAACAGGAAATAAGTAATTTTTAAATGTTTTGGTTTGAAATATATTTATGTAAATTATAGTCTAGACATTCAAATTTTTGCATATCTGTTGCATGTTTAAAAATAAGTAATTAAGCACGCTTCTGTATTTTCACTCCTGTGCTAAAGGCTCAATGAATATTAGAGCAAGGCAGAGCACCAACTTGCTGCAGAGTTATGGAGGGCCTTTGAGCTTAAAATACATGTTTTCTAGGACAATTTCTAGGGTATGGGACCTAAGTGCTTAAAGTATATGCCCTGGTCACAGTCTGTCTAGGGCATACCAGGGCACAACAAGGATGTGTGGCAGCCCCCCTCCTCCTGCTTTTGTTTCCTGTGTGAGGAAGCCCATCTGTGTGCAGCAGATGGGAGCTGCGGAGTGCCTGGCCAGGTCCCCAGATGAGAGTGGGACCAGAACCCTGGGGTATTCTGCAGGTCCTGTGGCTGCAGCATAAGGCCTCTGAAATCTTTGTGCTGCTTTGGCTTACTGTGGAATCCGTAGGATGTTATACAAATTGATGAAGTGATGAAAACTTGGGATCATTTGAGGAAGAGATTTCTGAGATACAGTTTCCAGGGATGGGGGTGTGGGCAGACCCCATGGCATTTCTTTTAGTAGTCAGATTTCTTCATGGGGGTTTTTTGTGGCTGTTTTTAGTAGTTCCTCAGCTAATTTCAGTTTCTCAGCATTTTCTCTACTTTTGACTAGACTCTACCTCTCATTTGGTGAGGCTGAATTTAACACATCCTGAAGTGTAGGATTTTGTTCACCAAGCAAATTACATTTTTTTTTTTTTGCTACAGAAATACTTCACCAAAATGGTTTCCTGTACTTGTTTCAAAGATATGTATGACTCAGAATTTAACTTACACCTACCTATCATGAATTTGGACTTGGCCTTTGCTGAAAATCAAAGAGCTATAGGAAGATAGTTACGATACACCTTCCTTAGATTTGAAGGGATTGGGTTTTATTTAATTGCAAATGCATATTTAAAATACTTATATCTATAAAACAGGATTTGAATATGATATAACCTTTTAGACAATATTTAGAATAAAAATAAACGAATAAATGAGGGTCTCAATGATTCCTGTGAAGAGTGAGTGGAAAAGGGGATGTTGATTTGAGTTGTGGAAAAGAAAAATAAGAACTCCAGTGGAAACTGAAAGGGAGAGTGATGGCTCATTATGGTGTACTGGAAAGTAATGACAGTTGGAAGAAAGGCAACAGGCGTATTTTGGGACAATGAGGGTATTTTTACTCCTCTGTCATGTCCTCATGACTTACAAGTAAGCTGGATTTCAGTGAGCCCTGTCCCTGCAGAAGTTGTCCACAACCTCTTCTGTCTCCTAGTTCATGTGGGCTGGGGAGCATGTGGAAGGAAAGAAGGAATAAGGTGTCTTTTTCCATAGAGTTTGAACATCTTTTATTCCTCCTGGGAACTAGAGTCTAAGGGGACCTCAAGATAAATCAAGGAATCCATGAAGTCCAGCAGATGGGCTTGAACCTAACTGCAGCTCTGACCCTACTACAGTCAGGGTGCAAGTAGGTTCCTTCTGCTGGGACACTGCTCAGGAAGATCAGGTATCTGCAGAGTGAACAGGCTGCTTGAGGAAAAAAATGCATGTAGGAGGAGATCCTCAAACCAACAACTACTTGTGTTTGGACAAGTTCTCAAAAACCACCTGTAGTGGGTTGGAGCTGAGTTGACTGACGTGTGTTTTAGCTAATTGTGCTTTTCTGAATTTGCATGTTTAAGCTTTGTGGAAGTGCGGGAAGTTCTGGGGAGTTGTTTCAGTTCTTGCGTGGGAAGGGGGGGAAAATGGGCAAGAAGCCAGCTCAAACCACGACACCACCCCACCGATCATTCAGATTTTGAGGCTGCTCTATAGCAATGCTACATGAACAAATTTTACAACTGCTTAGTGCTTTTGAATGCTGTACCTTATTGATCCCATCATCAAACACTCAGCTCATCCTTAAATACCTTTTACTTGCAGATAGTTCCCTGTAGCAAAAGGATGCTGAGCCAGAACCATAGAATGCTTTCATTTGAATTATTTGTCAGCGTCTTTGCCAATGCTTTTGTACCCCTTAGTTCTGTCTTATGCACCCAGCCTTTTCACTGCCAAACTGTCAGGCCCACAGCTCTGCTATTGTGTTGTTATGAAACCTTCTACCCTCTGAAGGTAGTGTAGGCATTCTGCCTGGACCCTGGAAAACTTCTGGCACCTTCAGCAAAGCAATTTTACAATGGCGTTGGTGATACCTTCTTTTTTGTATTTCCTGGCTTTCAGAGAATTAGTCTCTGATGAACTGAAGCTCTGTAGGATGTAGACAGAACTCAGCTGGACAAGGTCCTGAGCAGTTCAATATCACTTTGACATTAGCCTTGCTTTGAACAGGGAATATGACTACCTGATTTCCAGAGGTCTCTTCCAGCCTAGCTGTTCTGTGTCTATTGGGCATCCCAAACTTGACAGTAAAAAGGTCTTTATCAGTCACAGCAAGGTGTAATTAAGAGAGTAATGGAGTTGCTAAACAAGAACATGATCCTGTAAAGCTGAAATCATCAGTCTCAAGCTTCAACTGTTTTTGTGAATGAAATAGATGAAGATTTATCAGGGGAGCATTCTCTGCTTAGTGTTAAAGGGAATTCGGTGATGGCATCACTTATTTTTTCATTTAATTTATTTATTGCATCAACAATTGCAGCAGGAGTAGTATATTCTGCATCCTGGGGTATGACAAATGTAAGTGCTTCTCTGATACAATGTTTCTTTAGATTATTATTTTGGTCTATAATAACAGAAAAAATGAGAATGCTGTAGGTTATGAAGTCTTTGTTCCAGAGAAATGTCTGAGAGGAGAACAAAGCCTATGCCCAAGTATTCTTTTCCTACAACTCTTTAGAGACTTTTTTTATATGCATAATTTTTTTACTTTTTAAAGAAAAATTACCTTTTTTTATTTTGCTGTTTTGAGATCTCAGATGTAATCTGTGATAATGATATGATACATTGTATAGGTTTTCAATCTAAAGTACCATTACCTCAGAACACTCCTTTTCTTAACCCCTGAAAATTATTTTGGGAAGGTTTAGTGAGCAGTGTTCATGACTGCTTGACAGTCCATTTTTTAGTGCTGCCGATTACTGCACATACTCTGCTGTTGTCCTTTAACCATGATTTCAAAATTATTCTTGCTAGCTTGTCTCCAGAGGAGGGACTCAGAATGATCTGAAAACAGGCAGACAGTTGGTCGTCCTATACCCACATCACTGCACTTTCGGGTGGAGAAAAGCCAGTGTGAGCCTCAGCCCTGAATTCCTGATGGCCCACATTGGTTAACCTGTAGCTCACTCCCTGTTTTATTTTCATCCTGTTCCAGTTATAGCTAACCTAGCCAAATCCGGTACAGGTTTCTTGTCCATGGTTCAAATGGACAATATGTGAAGGGAAGGGGAAAATTAAAGGAAATAAAAGCTCATGAAACTACAGCAGCAGAACTAAAAGCACACACCATTACCTTAACCGATTATTTCATGAAAATGAATATATTTTCTTTTTTTCCATTCAGGAAGGAAATGAGTGATCAGCTGATACATTCAATCAATTCCTCTGAAATGGGATTAGTTTTATCCTATCTTACTCAAGATGTTAATCAAATAACATTAGTTGTCATGGTATCTTATGCCATGTTTTTTTCCTCTTGGAGCTATAAATTTTCAAGACAAACAATATTCAGGATAAATAACTGTAAAGATTCTGTAGGTGTCCAAAGACCAAAGCATTGTATTGAGTCACTGACAGACGTAGTTTTATGATATCAAAACCCTGAAAGATGAGAAATGGTTCTCTTGAACATGGTAACACATTCAGAGAGCAAAGGGGAAGGAAGAGGAGGGGCATAAGAGTGACAAAGTCCTGTAAAGAATTTGTCTCAGGGCAGTCACAGACATCATCAGATCTAGAATCACATGGCAGCATTTTGACTGCATAATTCCCCCCTTATAGGAGCAAGACACATGGCATGCCAAAACAAGGGTAAAGCTTCCAGAAGTTCTAATCATTTTGTGATTTAATGTAGTAACAGGAAAAATTTAGAAGTTCACAGAGAAGACTAAACTCCTAATTATTGTATTGTTGTAAATTATGGGCCGAAGTAAATGTCCTTTAGACTAATTCATTACCAACACCAAATAAGCAGTATTTCCTGTGGAGGGTTTTTTTTTTGCTGTTTGTGGGGTGGTTTTTGTGGGTTTTGTTGTTGTTGTTGTTTTTCTTGTTGTTTGTTTTGTTTTGTTTGTTTGTTTATTGTTAGTTTTTACAGCCTGTCATCCACTTCTTTGTAACACTACCTACCTCAGAGGATTAAAGAAACACATGAACATACTTGGAAGGCACTCTTTGTATATGTAATAGCATACCTATGGTGGTTTTAATCTTAAAAAAAAACTTTGCAAAAAGAAGTAACAAGTAACAGTCACATTGGATATCACATAAAGAAATATTGGGAAGGATCTGTGTTTCTATTTTTCTGTTTATGGGAGGACAGAAATTCCCAAGTCATCTACTGCAATTGAATCCCAGGCATTAAGAGAACTTTTAAAAAGTAGTGATATGGTGCTTCAGCCTCTTAGAAACTGCACCTGCACAATTATCTGTGTGGATTGATGCCCTGTAAGCCACTCACCCTGTATTTAACATCTATATTTGTGCTATTTGGGAACAGATTCCATTTAGTCCTTGGAAAGGGACTGAGGTAGCTTGCAACAGGTGCCAGGGAAGGCCAGTATTTCAGCATTTTGGCAAGATTCCTTTTAATGGGAAAGACTGCTTCAGCCCAGTGCCACTAACATCAGTCTTAGACACCTTTCACAAGTCAAAATGCTTCACACACAGCAGGACTTGATCATCTCTTTCCCCACTGGGTTCTGCTGCCCTTGTAAGAACCTGGAAAATGTGGACATGCCCTGAGGAAGAACAACTCACTGAGGCTTCATTTACTGTAAAGTGTGAACTGAAACTGGTAATGGCTAAGGGTAGAGCAGTACACAAAGTCAGGCTAACTTCCCACCTGTAGTTTAATGCCCTAAGGGGAGAGAATGGTGGCACCACCAATGCAGAATGTTAAATTGTGAAAAAGTAGAGTGATTGCCAAAGTGGACAGGCTTGTGAGGCTGAACAAGTCTGAACATACAGTGCAATGCAGACAGTCTCCAGCATACAAGAAATCTTGGCCGCATTGCTAGTCTGGGATTACGTCCCTCGACTGGGATTTTGCACAGTGGAAAGGCAGTGCTGAAATGAAGTTCTACTTTCTAGAAGGAGAGGGAAAAGGAGACTGATAAGAACAAATCAATCACCCCTTTTTGATGAGAGGATGACTTAAAGGTTTCACAGCTACTTCTGCAGCTTTTTCCTCATTTCTGACCCAACTGTGGGACTCCAAAGGTAGGAGTGACTTAGGTGGAAGATGGAGCTTTGCAGATGTCCAAGCACCCTCATGCACCCAAAATCTCATAGACTAGCAGGTGAATCTGTTCTAACTTAACAAGGTAAAATACTGTGTGGGTTTTTTCCCTGACTCCCCTATCCTGGGAATGATTTGTCTTTTAATTAAATCCCTCTGGGGGTGATTCTGGCCTGTGTTTTGCTAGGTGGAATTCTCAAGAATTTGTAAGTATTGGCCAAAAAATGGACAGCATCCTCCATTTGAGATTCCTGGCATAAGATGTTCAGAATTTCAGTTAGTGAGCAGTTGAAATGAAGCAATAGGGGCTGGACTGCAAGAAATTCTACATTCTGTAAAACAGCACCATGCTGGGAAACTACCAGCATTTCACTCAAAATTTTATCTATAGCCTATCCATAAATTTTCTGGGCTTGTAATTTTGGTTTTGGTTTGGTAGTTTGCTACATGTTGTCTGACTGGTAATATAGTCATGCCATAGCTTGAAAAAATTGCAAAAAATGTTGGCTGAGTGACAATCTGTACATTTTCTGTAAGAAGGGGTCTCCAGCTTTTACTTTCAGCAAATAAAGCTAGCATATAGTAGTTCAAGATTAAATGTGTTTGAGAAGTGTGTGTATCCATCTGTGTATTTATCTGATTGCCTTTGCCGGTTTATATTAATTCTGACTTTGGGGGATACCATTACTTTTTCATTTGTAAGCAAAGAAAAAAAAAGCTTCTGGTCTGTTGGAGTTTCCTTGTTTTTGTATCATTCCTTCTCTGCAGCTGCTCCCTTCCGGTAGCTTGGAGAGTCTTAGAGGCCAGAAGATTTGTGGAAAATATTCTAAGATCTTGTTGTTGTCTAATAATGTCTATGTCAGTTAAGAATGTCTTTCAGTAATATGTATTTTATGTTTTCTTTGGCTGCTTTACTCTTCTTCATGTAAAGGTTGCTATCATTTTTATCTGTGAGTGCTCATCCATTGCAGGCTTAATGCAAAGCTGATTGTAACCCTACTGCATCTTACGATGAACACATCATTGATACCCAACTAAGTGGAAATAATTTTCTATGGCAAAGCAGAAGATTTTAAAGTCATATCACACTAACCTCTTGTAATTTAGTGGGATTTACAGGTTAAAATGCTTATTTGTGAAATGACTGTGGTATAGCATACACAAGATAGAGGAGGAGAATCAAACACATTTTATATGATTGTATACACTTTCCTATTTTTACATGTGTGCATAAGCATTTTGTTTGTATATACATGGCATATGCAGTAGAACATACTGTAACCTGTGTGTAAAAATACATACAATATTTATGTAACACTCACACCCATTTGACAGCTTTGAGACTGCAGATGGATTTTTGACGTTGTGATTTTTTTTCATATTTGATTTAGCTTGTTACTTTTTCATTAGGAAAGAAAATATACTTTTAATTCATATGATACTAATTAAGTTAGTCTGGAGCTTTGTCCGCTGAATCAACCAGAAAAGCATTGGTTATATCTAAGATTGTATAATTTATGTCAACAATGTAATTTTACTGTATTGGTAGGTAAGCACATGGGGATGTTTTGTCTTTGAACAAATGATAAATTTCCCTTGCCTTTTTGGTGTAAACCTCCTAGCAAATAATTTGCAATTTATTAGGAAAGCAATGACAATGCATATAATTAGCTATTCTCTATTGTTACTTCTATTTGATTACTTTCCTGCTATCACATGCAATATGAAACCATCTATTATGAGGTATAGAATATGTAAATATCTAACTTTACAAGAGAAACTGGAGACTGGTCCTTTTTCTAAAGAGGTGGGAAATAAAAGAATAATTGTTAACCGTGTCCTTTCATTTTCTTGAAAACATCAATTACATTTACAAATCCCAGAAACACAAGCCTGCCAGTGGAACAGAAATAACTCTTTTCAGAAAAATCTAATCACATCTAATAGCTGAAATTTATTTACAACTGTAATTTTAAACATTAATTATGATAATGTTCTGACTTCTTTTGTAACACAGTTTTCAAAAGCCTGGCAGTTCTCTTTTCGGTCTTGCTGTATAACATATGTTTTGTGACTTGGAGAATTTCTCTACCTTTCTTTCTTCTTTTTGTTTTTTACATATACCGGTGAGGGAAATTTCTTTTCCTCCTCTGTTTCTTAACTATTTTCCTCAGCTTCCCCATTATTTTCCCTTTCCTGGATGTTAATTTAAGAGATGGATTTTAGTGCTTATACTGACTTTAAATGCGATCAACGCTGAATGCAATGCTTTGTATTTTGGACGCAGCAAACAGCAGCAGTGAGGGATTGCTATACTGTGATGCCAAGGTGCTCCAACAGTGTCAGAGCAGGAAAAATGCTGCTGATATCTTTGTCTTGTCTTGAGACTGAGGCTTTAGAAGGTGCCTACTTTAAATACACATTTATTTGGCTTTATTAAAGTGCTTATTAAATTATTTTTGGAAGAGCTTGGTTTTTGCTATGCGAGCTTATTTGGCTGCAAGTAAAGAAAATCTGTTTGAGGAAATACTTTAATGATTTGCTTTTCAGTTGTGAAAAGTAAGTCAAGTTGTCAAGATACCTGGCTTTACTCTGAAAGCCTTTTAAGAAAATGACAAAGGGGCTCTATTTTTCATTTTGTTTTGTTTTTTAAGTTGTGTTTTTCTGTGTGACAGGGAGATTAGCCAAAAAAATGGAATTTTTATTAGGACATGAAAAGGTCTCTAATGACCCTTGAAAGCGGACAAAAGGGTAGCACAATAAGTGACAGAACTCTAACGAGGGTGGAGGGGCATTCCAGGAAAAAAAGAAATTAAATCCTTTAATTTTTTTCAGCTTGCCATTTTCTGACAGCTTATCAAGTGGTTGGGACTTGTTTGTTTTGGCATGCGGTTCATTCATTGTAGGCAGCCGGTACTTTGTTCTTCTTTGTGGTTTCCAAAACCCAATTGTGTTTATCCTAGACTGTGGGAAAAGTGTATATTCCTGTTTCCTTTATAAAAGTAAACGTCAGGTTTTGTATGAAATTTTATTTCCCATATTTTCCATTCCATTAATCATTATTGTTGAAATATGTCAGGCTCTGGCACATCACCCTTTGTTTTCATATGATTGTACAGATTGCAATGTCAGTGTGTGACCTGTTAAGTCAAAAAATAAGCATGTTTGGGCTGTAGTAATTATTACTTCATGAAGTGTAGCTGAGGAACATGCACCATTAGTGAAAAGGGACCAGGATTTAATTTATTGCTATTAAAATTGTTTTGGGGGATATCTAGCTATTGTTGTGTAGCACTTTCTCATTTGATCTAGAGAAGACAAGACTTAGGGGAGCCATGAGAAGGGCTCTTCATCTACCTGTAGGTAGCTGTAGAAAGGAAGGGAATAATCTCTGTTTCCTGTGTGTAATGAAAAAGAGGAGAATTAATATGTGTAATAAAGTTGAAGTAAGGGTTATTTTAATCAAATACTAGGAAAAAACTTCCTAATGGTAAAGATGCAGAACACTGGGATAAATTGCATAGGGAGACTGAAATTTTTGCAATTGAAAGAATTTGAGAATGGGTTAGAAACAAGTCATTTGGGAGTGACACTGGTATGTTTTGATTCTGCTGGGAGTCTTAGGCTAGAAGATCTCTCAAGATTGTGCAGCCCCGTTCTTAGGATTTTTTGTCTTTAAAATGTTGAAGATTTCTCTGCGGTTTTTTGCAATAATACTCATCTTGTCAAATCTGTGCTTTAGTACTTTGATGTACACTTGGCATTGTGTAAAATCAGGGCTGTATTCCATGACTTGGGACCTATGTGGGCCGCAGTTTAACAGTAGGAATGAAATGTGAGAAAAAACTTTTTACGTTGAAGGAGAAAACAATTCACGGGAAGAAAGAATTCTTTATATGTTTTGCATATTTAAATTATGTTTAATACTGTGTGAAACCAGTAATACATTTTCTCTTACATTGTCTTGCGGCTTACTGACAGTGTAATATTTGAAGACTGTTTAATAACTTCAATCAACTCCGAAACCACAGTAGGTGACCAGACATTTCATAAGGTCAATTTTTTTTTTTCTGTTATCAAAGTAGCATCATTGGAGGTTTGCATTTTAAAAAGAGATTAAAATGTCTCTCATTAGGAGAGAATGAAGATAATACTAAATGTGAGTAACAGGAATACAGAATCACAGAGATGGCAGAAGCCTCATTATTCATGACATTCGAGCACAAGGTTGCTCTGTGTTGTACTTGGCCATATTTGCCTTCATTGTCCTTCAAAAATATATTTTATTGAGTTGACTGAACTAAAACCAAAATGTGAGATGATGTATAATTTAGACTTCTAGTACTTCTGCTGAAGGAAATTATTTTATCTGTTTTATGTATAGATTTATATATTCGATTGTTTTGATTACTTTACAGTGATGTGACAAAGTAAATGGAATGGTTGCAAATTTTGAGTTGCTTTAATCAATTCTTATGTTTGTGTTTTTCAGCGGATTTCTCGGAATGCCTCTGGAGAGACAAGCATTCAGTTTCTAGGCACAGTGGTAAGCATGTAGTAACTGTGTATTGAAAAGAGTTAAGTTGGTAGCAGAATATAATGTAAACAGAAAGTAGCTAAATTACAGTTTTAGTACATTTACACTTGTAGTTGTGAGGGTCAGTATTATGTGTAAATATTCTGAGTTTAACAGGTGAATGTAGGCCAACTGAAGCTGACTTCCAGGGCACAGTATCTGTGTTCTACCTTTCTATTGAGTCAAGTCTGCATCTATTTCATTCAGAAGGGATTTAAAGGTAACTGGTTGTAGAGTTGTCAGCTATTGCAATATACTGAGGTTTGATACACATCAGGATCAATCCCACCCTTCTTCACCACATCAGCTTTCTGATCTCTGTTGCTTCACCGTATCACATACCCCTATATCCCAGAGTGGGTCAGTAACTGTCTTAAGAGAAGACTATTTAGTAATGCAAAGTGTTGTGTTCTTTTCTCATTCTAACCAGATTTGGTAGCTCTGTAGTTCTCTCAGATTTTGTTTTCTGGGTAGAAGTATGCCTAAAATCCTAATCAGATTTTATACCATTAGACAGAATTTACTCAATAAAATTATTCTGTGGAGCAGTCATGTATAATATGCAAGTTTTGTGTTAGGTTATGGATACTTATAGACATACATATGATTGAAGCAACTTCCAGTTCTGTGATTTGCATTACTAAAATGCAGTCATTGAATTTTTTGAAGTTCCATATGTGTCTAAAAATAGTTCTGAAAATGAAATAGAATTGAATTATCCTCTAAAGCAAGTTGTCCTGCTTGCTGCCAACAGACTTCACTGTAGTGATGTTAACAGCGAAAAGCCTAAGAATGAAACATTCCATTTAGAATTTAGTCCTAACATCTTTGTGCACTATTCATTTTGGACACAAGTGGATTAGGATTACATATGATCATGCTTTCATTCTACTTACTTGTGATTAGTTCTTCTACAAGTCCTACAAAGCCTCTGCTTGTAAGGGTAAACGTAACAAGAATACCTTGCATTTATGTTTTTACTTTACATACTTGTTTTTAGAAATGAAAAGTGCCCCTAATATTTTTTACTTCTATAGATACATCTCTGTGTATGCATATTTATTTATTTGTCTTAGTCACAAGCATAGTAGTAAAGACATAAAAATGAAGTTTTGTTCTGCACTATTGTATTTAGGATGATGCTTCAGCTCTGGGGTTGCAACCTGTCTATGTGAGATTGCTGCTAGGTGGCTGATTGGATAGTCTTTGTGTGAGAAGAAAATAATTACTCCAAATAGATAAGATATAAACACAAATGCAGTTTGATAATCTGACTAGATTTTAATTGATTCCTCTGTAAGTGGGTGCTGTAGCAGGGAAAATTCTGATTGTGTATTTAGTGACATTAAATCTTAAATCTGTTGTTCAAATTAGATATGAAAATATTTTGTATTCATTTGTTAGAAGTGCCCCCAAAGTCTCACTCACAGACCAGAGCTCGCGTTCTAGGCCTTGTGCAACAGCAAAAGATTATAAAAGAGGGAAGAGAATTGATGTACTTTTAGCTTTAAAAAAAAAAGATGATGAAACAGCTAATGGATTGTAATATATATTAGATCTTACTGACTAGCTCATGTGTGTTTATTGAATCCTAGTTATTTGGGGAAATCAAGTATGTGATTACAACTAAAATTCTCAGGAGGACTAAACAGAAAAAGCCTTTAGTACTCTATCTGAGATTTTTTTAATATAAATTATGCACGTCTTGCTGATCAAACCCAGAGAGAGAACTTCAGCAATCAGGGTAGAGAAACAGTAATGAAGTCTGCTTCCCAGGGTTTGCTCCAATAACAGTTTTCCCATAGAATCCAAGGCAGAATGTGTACCTGTGCTCAGTTCCTCTAGCCTGCTGTCCTCCTTTCTCCTAAATCCTACTATTTCATTTGTCTTTGCTCATTTAACATCCTTGCATCCTTGTACTCTTCTGATTTAAACTTGATATACTCAGTTTAGGTAATGGGGGAGAATATACAACGATATCCACTACAGATTGCTGCACATATAGATACACAGTCCGTATGTGTGTACATGTGCACATACACAAATGGAAATGTTCAAACAAAGAACATGTCATTTTAATTAAGGCCCTAGAAATACATTTTGAGTTCACCATTATGTATCTTTTATTAAAACCTTGCTAAGTGCAGTCGACTTAGTAAGTATTTGAAAGGAATATTTAGCAGCAAAAGAGCCTTGATTGCTCATTATTATTATTATAATGTATTGTTATCAGCATAGTAAACAGCTTGCGAAGTTGCTTCTCTACTCTTTTTTTTTTTTTT
>VZRR01010904.1:1660155-1701284 GCA_013398015.1 Oreocharis arfaki | reverse complement strand
TTTTTTTTTTTTTGGTAGCAAACATAAAGGATAACTCTGTGCATTCTGTGTTCCTTTTGATCAGGGCAAATGTTGATGGCACTCCAGTGGTACCAGGCAGCACGGTGCTATGGAGTGTACAGACCACTGACCTGTCCAGCAGAATATATTTTTAGAACCAGCTTGTAAGGAGCACAGCTTGCCTGGCTTGTCAGGAAGGCATCAGCTTCAATAAATGGCTTCACTTGATTTTTTGACATTGGGCGGTAGAAACAACTCTGCTGCTGGATTTTGACAAAACACAAGCCCCTGCTTCAGGAAGGCGCTGACACTCAGGAGAAGTGAAAGCTTCTCTATTAGAAATATCCTGGCTGTTCCAGTTAGTTAGGTGGAGGACAGAGAGACTGCATTGCAGATGAAAGACAACAGTATAAAATGAATTTTGTTGCATAGCATATGGTAAACATCTGGACAGTAAGATGAATGTTTCTGTTAGTGTAGCAGCATATTTCTGTTATTTTAGAGGAGAAAAGGAAAAATCATGTTGTGTTCTCCAGTGATATCATAGCTTTGAGTGCATACTGTTAGCATCACTTGGGGGTCTACATGGATTTGTAATAATGTTTTTGTTTGTTTCTGATTATGTATAGAAATTCATTGCTACTTAAGCATTTCTCTCCAAATTGTAGTAGAATACAGAAAATTAGATAGCTTATTTTCTCCAAATTATTTTTTGATAGAGGGTTGTGAGTCTCAGGTAATAGGGAGTCATGCTTTTGGAAGATGTACGAGGACATTTCTGCCTGAGGAACAAGCAACTGGTAGCTTTATGAAATAGTTGTTGAATGGGAAATTGCACTGGTTTGGTTTCATTTTCTTGTGAGGATAGCATTTTGAGTCCTCATTAAATTATTGCAGAGGAGGTCCTGGGTTATTGTTGTAATTGAGGTTTTACATGAGTTTTTGCTCATTTGTCCCCTCTGATGAATGTCACTAGATGTGGTGTGCTGATGGAGTCCTGCTATTTTGCCACTTCACGCTAGATTTATTCAGATAGTGTATTTATTAATAGCATTACCATAACAACAAGTAATCTCGTCGTGCTATATATTGTACAAAGAAAAAGGAAACAAGATAGTACATGATTCAGATTAATGTCCAAAACTGTGCCCAAAAGCAAGAGTGCAGGAAATAAGGGAGCAGTCATTTATGGGCTGTCTCTTGTGTGTAGGCAGCTCACAGAAGTAGGTTTGTCAAAAATGTAGAACCACAGAATTGTTTAGATTGTAAAAAGACCTCCAAGGTGATCAGTTCTAACCATTAACCCAGCATTGTCAAAGCCACCACTAAACCATGTCCCCAAGTGCCACATCTACATGTGATTAGATACCTTCAGAGACAGTGGCTGCCCCACTTTCCTGGGGAGCCTGTTCAATATTTGACAACCTTTTCCATGAAGAAATTTTTCCAAATATCCAAGCTAAACATCCCCTTGTGCAGCTTGAGGGAGTTTCTTCTCATCACTTGTTACCTGAGAGAAGAGACCAATCCCCACTTGGCTACAACCTCCTTTCAGGCATTTGTAGAGTGAGAAAGTCCCCCCTGAGCCTCCTTTTGTCCAGGCTAAACAAACCCAGCTCCTTCAGCTGCTCCTCACAGGACTTGTTCTCTAGGTGTAAAGATCATATGAAATAGATACATAAAATCTATAGAAAAACACTAGGATCTATTCACAGAGCTTCTGCTTCAGCCTCTGCAATTCAAAAAACTGGATGTTTGAGAACTCAGAGGACCGAAGCTCACCCTTCATTCCCGTCTTTCTAATTACCCTCCAGTTTCTGTTGTGTCTTTTGTCTTTTCATTCCACCTTCTGTTCTCTTACGTGAGAGGAATGTTTTTGGCTGGCCCACTGCTGGCCCCAGTCATTTGTTGGTTATTCAGGCCTCTCAGCTGGGCTTCAGCAATGAAATACGTCTGGGCAGGCAGCCTTTAACACTAAGAAACCTGCAAGTATATAGAGAACTGCTGATTATTGTGCAAGCATTAAACGTATTCTAGAATGTGTGTAGAATTTGAAATAAAGAAGTTGTGTATGTTCAGATAATGAGCAGCCTGGCTCCATCACATCTGTAATGTCATTGTCAGCTTCGGGCTGCAGTCCATGCTTGACAGTGATGCTCTGCTGACCCAGTGGATCATTTTCCTCAAAAGAGATGGCCCCTATCCTCTGCTTATCATTTATGCTGTTTCTTTGATCTTCTCTAACATCCCAGCAGAAATACAAACAGTTACTTTTTTTTCCTCTGAGGAATGATGGAAGATACACATGACATACTGCTCAGTATATTACTTAACAATATAGGGGAACACAATATAGGAACCCACATGGAGCAGATTGGAATTACTCTGGCTTAAGAGTCAAGCCATCTTTAGGTGCTTTCTGAGTTTCCTAGCACTGTTTTCTTGGTTCATCCATCTCACTGGAGGTTTTTCCATTGCTTCAGTCTGATCACCAATGGAGTGCTTTTTGCCACGTTTGATTTACAAAATATTTGAAGTTTTGCTGTGGTAGCTTATGCTTTCTTATGATTACTATTAGCCTGTTGATACTACACATCCTTTTCTTCAACCTTTTTGCAGACCCATTTAAAATAGTCCTGAGACCCACCACTGCAACCAGATCTGCAAATTCCAGGCTGAGAATACTGGATTTAGGAAAACTAGTCCTTGTCAAGCCCTGGCCATGCTTTTTAGCATAGCTGGCATATATTCTAGTGCAGTAGTAATCATAGTTAGTATTAATTAGTGTTGGGTTTTAGCTACTTCCAGATAGATTGGCAAAGGGATATTCCATACACAGTCAGGGTTGTTAGTTCTGTATCCTATTCATGGCAGTCAGAAATGGAGAGCTTTACATAAAAGCATTCCTCAAAATCTTTGCCTTTGCATCCTGTCTTACTGTATTTTCTTCAGTTATGGATCTAAGCTAATCTTAGGAGCTACAGGCCAGTATACTAACTTTTCTCACTGCTAATTCTCCCGTCTGCTCCTTCTTGCCATGGCTTATCTGCTTTTGGTTCAAGAGCAAACTTCCAACTTTTTGTGCCTTTACTGAGGCTTACAAATTGTGCTGAAACCCTGCAGTCTGTCTATAATCTCATCAGCAGACAGCTTCCTCCTCCTTTTTTCCTTCTCCCTGCATTCTTATAAAGCTTTGGCTGTATGAGTCTGATTCAGCTCACAATGGCAAATGTTTAACAACCTGCTTCTTTCACCCTTAGAAATTGTCGCAGTTCTTAACAAGTTCTTTTCTTTCTTTATGCTTTTCTTTCTATATGCGACACTTCTGAAATTAGATACTGCAGATTTATGCAGACTTTCAAGCGTTGGTTGAAGACCTGCAGAGGTTACAAAGGTGGTAGTTACTGGAATATGTAGAGTACTAACCACAAGAAAATAAATATAGGCCAGTAGGTGTTTATTTTGCAAGCTAATGTCTTTTTTAAAATGGTTTTTTTTACTCTTCCTATTCACAAGCCTTAAGATTAGGGTCCCTGCTGATCTAAAGGGAATTGTACTGTTATAAAGGGTTTTTTTTTCCTTTTCATCCATTTTCAGAGGCACTGTGAACCACAGTGCTTCTAGTAGTAGAGCTCTCATCAGTGGCATTTCAGTAGTGCAGAAGGTGTCAACAGAAAAAACATGCAGTTGTTTCTGAAAACAGTGACTTCCTCAAGTCCCCTTTGAACATGGATGATGAGAATCCTGAGACTGGCAGCAAGGTGCTGCAGTATTCTGTGGAAAGTGGGTAACTCATGCAACGAAGATTTCACTTGTGAAAGTAGTGACCATCATTAGGACTCTGCAGTGAGAATTGTTCCAGTTCATGAGGTGTGAATGATCAGGTGCAGTCACACAGCTACATATGCTGTTCACATTTCAATTGTCTTATGTATTATTTGCATGTTTTAAAGCAGAAGGTATAGTGAATATATTAAAACTGTCCACTGGGGGCAAACTCAAAACACCTGAGAGATTTAGAAATACCGGTGCTACCAAAAGCCACGTCCCTAAAATGAAAATAATCAGATTATTTTGGAAATCTTGCTCAGGATTCCTTTGGAAAGAGAAATAAGAAAGTGCTTGGAGTTCTTTCTGAATTTTGCTCCTGTGACTTAAAAGAAACCAGAAGTGCCACAAGTTCCCACAGAACAACTTCTTGTAGTCTTTGCCTGATCTCCTTGAACAAGAGGTGGTGGTGCTAAGGTGAAGCTGAGGATGCATAGGTGCTTGTTGGATACCTAATTGGCTGCTGCCAAAGTTCCCTCAGCTGAACTATGGATTTTGGTCTTGTCTCCATAACAGAGCCAGTGCTCTTCAGAAGACCTGTGAAAACATAGCTAGGGTAATTGTAGGTAGATGGACTTACCAATCAATTTGGCTGAAATTGATCAGCAATTTAAATAGTGTATGTGGGTGCAAACAGTGTATGTGGGTGCAAATAGTGTATGTGGATAAGGAGTTGGGAATGGGGATTGAGAGATAAAAATCTGCATTGCAAGCATTGTTTTCTTACAAAACCAGGATGGAAGTAGGCTATTGCATTTAAATTCTAATGTTTTGCTTTTTATTTATTCATTTTTTTTCTTCTGTTTTCAATTAGACTTTTAATTTGCAGAAAAAAAACCCACAACTAGGTCACGATTTCCATGAATATGCTTGATGTTGGTGGATTCTGTAGTGTGTATGCTATCTGTAGTACAGTGGTCTTTGTTTATAATAAATGAAGCCACTCATCCCTCAGAAATAAGCAAACGGAAAAAAGTAGGATTTTTGATTTTCCATACTTCATTTGACGAGTTTCTTTCTTATTGAGCTCAGTCACACTTTAAGGACAAGGACTGAACTTGGTTGGTTAGCCTGTTACTTCTTGGAACACAAATGGACAGCTTACCCAAAGGTGTGACTCAAGTGATTTACTTTGGTAGACTATGATTTACCACTGAAGTAATGGTTAATTGCTTTATTTGGGCAAAGAAGTGTTGGTGGGTTTTTTTAAACCATTATCGAGACTGTTACCTCGTAGTGAAGATGAGCATTTTCTTATGAAGATGTTTATCTCCACGTACTAAACATACATGTAGCCCATGTTTTTAAACAGCCTTTTGATGTCTGCAACTTTGGCATATACCCAAGAACTGTTTAGGAGATATTAATTTATATGACTCTGAAGCTTAACCAGGAATCTTAATGAAAAAAAGGCATGATGAAGTTAGTAAAGCTAATTTAAGTCTCTGAATGTAAATTTTAAATGAAGTTTTTATTGATAATAAATATACTTAGTTTCTCATTAGTCTTCTAGGCTTCAGTGGTAATATCAGTAAAATAAACATGTTTTACAAAGATTTAACATTAAAAATGCTATTAATATGACCCTTGGTACACCAGCACAATTAGATTTCGAAGTGAGCATTTAGGATGTAACAGCGATTAATGACAACCATCGAAAACAATTTTGAACTCCATCAGTTTAACTCAGGAGGGTAAACTTAATATGATAATTTATCTAGTTGAATTGTATCAGCTTAGCAGGAACGTATGCAAATATGTGACCCTTACCTAGAATCTAAATGGATGCTGTGCTGATAGATTTATCAGTTCCATTAAAGAACTTTAGGGAACTTTGGAATTTCAGCAATTGTTCCCTTGGAGGTTGAAAACCAAACCTGATCTCATACTGGGACCATTCTGGTCTGCATATTTCCATAATTTGCCTTTGCTACTAATATGACAGCAAGACGCAAATAACTGTTTCTAATAATATCAAATGGAGTTGTGGAGGACAGCATTTTAATGTAGTAAAAGACCTCCCCGTGGGGTTGTTATTGCCACTATAGAACAGCAGTTACACAGTTGCAACAATAGTCTCTTAATTGATTCGTTTAATTAGCAAGAGATGAAGCTTGTGCTGCATCTTGTCATCTGTTATCATGGGGGCGGCTACAGAGAGAATCTCTGCATTTGTCACTCTATACAGTCAGGTTTAAGCAGAGTAAAAGGCATTGCACCTATAGAGGTGAGCGTTGGTGAGAATGTTTTGAGAGCGTGCTTTCACTCAGGTTTTTGGTGCGTGGACATGTCTGGTTTAAGAATCTGCATGGTCTCTGGGGTAGCATTTATGGCAAAGCATTGTTCTACTGGAGGAAAATCTTAATCCAGCAATGCCAGGCATTTCTAACCTAAATATGCAAATCTAAGTATTATAGGAATGGTGGATTATTTGGGGCATCACTGTTGTAGACTAGATTTACTTGGAAGAAATAGGGTCAGATTAGTGAAACCAGCCATCTGCCTTGTGATTGCTTTTTCATGGCATTTTTGTCTCCAGACTAGATAAACAATGAGTTACACGAGCACATGGTCCATGGTAGGGAGCATGTGTAAAAGAGGGACTTTTTCGGTGGTTGGTTTTCCCCAGAGTAGTTATGAATACAGATACAGTGCTTTGCTTGTATCTGGGAGATGAAGTAATTTTTTTTCTGAGATCTATTTTATTTACATTTTAATGGTATGTAAATAAATGTATTTTAAAGACATGTAAATATATTTGGAGCTTCAGTTTCATTTTTCTCTTCTCCTTGACTTAGCTTTGTCTTCTGTTCAAGGTTATTCTTCCTTATGGAAGGAAATATTTCTAGAGGAGGACAAGCTTCTTGTTAAATGCTAATTAAGAAAATGAAGGTTAAGTTGGCATACTTCCATTGTCATAACACTGACCTAAAATAAGGGATCTCTTACTAATCTGAAATAAATTAGAGGAGGAAGCAAGTAATTCTGTGCACGTGAAACACTTGAGATATCTTCTCGTGGTCTGTTTTTTTAATGACTGTGCTTTGGGGGTTTTTTTTTGTTTATTTGTTTTTTATTTTCCACTTGTGTGCTGTAGTGTTGGACATGCCATCTAATTTTGGAATACAATGGTCCTGTCACTCTGTAGCAATATGCTGTCAGAGAAGGCATGCTTTTTAGGACAATTTTAGCAAAGATTTAGCCCACTTATCATTAAAGATCCCAAGGTAATTTCCACAAGGTTCTGAGATTGCTTCATATTCTGAGAGTCTTGGCCAAAGTCCACTTTGTGTAATTACCTTCTGTCTGCACAAATCCCTAATGCAATTTTAGATGTGTTTGGTATTTTTCACTTCCTGTCCTAAATAGTGAAAATATTGCTACACACTGCTCATAATTACTGTGGGTTATAGCCTTGGTTCATATAAAGAGATTACTTAGTGAATTTTGTGTTCCTATTGTTAAAACAACAGAATATGTGACAAAAGATCAGTAAACAGTAGGATATAAATTAAATCTGCAAACTGATGGAATAACTCTCATATTTTGACTATTCTGTTTCACTGCATTTTGAGCGTCTTGAACTAAAGTATCTTTACTGCTAGGACTGTCATTGTGGGAAAGACCAACTCTCAGACCATGTCAGAGGTCAGACTTAACACACTGCATGGTTCTTTGAAGGAGGTCAGAAATCAGTGTGGGGCTCTAAGTGCTGTCGTTGTGCACTCAGTTGCCTTTTACATGGATTTCATACTTTTTTGTTCCCACAGCTGAAACCCTTGACTGTATTTGTCTCTTAACTGAAACTGGTTTCAGTTCCTCTTTCTGCATGCTTTCATGAACTCCAGAATGTATGTTCAACCATGCTGTCTTTAAAATGGTCCACTTCTGTGTTGTCTCATTTGATAGGATTTATTGCCTTCCACTTGAAGTTAGTGCCTTCATCACTAAAGCCTTATGTTACTTTGCTGTATGCCATGTCAAGTCTTTTTTCCTGATATTTCATTTCCTCTTTCCAGTAATCCTTTCTTTGTTTCTTCTGCCATATTTATCTGCTCCATCTTTTCTCAGATTGCTTCTCTTGTGTATTTCCTGTGTCAGATTCTTTTCGACATACTTGTATTTTGGAGTTTGGTTATTTTTTTCTCTAGAAAGATACATGGGTTGAGAAGAGAGATAATAGTATTAATCTGGCATTAAATTTCATGTCTTTCTCTAAGTAGCATTTAGGAGAAGAATAAATGTTAAAAAAATTGCTATGCATCAGCAAGTCATATAGCTACTGGAGTTATCATGTAAGTATTATAGATGGGGAATACCAGGGACTCTTGTAACACAAAAGTTGTTCCTTTGTTTATTCATTTTCTTCATAGCATGTAAAATCTGTATTTTGAAGCACTTAAAATTTTTCCCAGTGTTCATTTAAAGCTCTCTGCAAATAACAGGGGAATTTTATCATGCAGGAGCACAGAGTTTATTTTACTTTTTTACGAAACTAAAGTTTCACATGAATTCTTTTCTGTGTAAAGTACATTGAAAATTATGTGAATGATGTTTTAAAAAAGATTCTGTGCATCTCTGCTCATCTGAAGCGCAGCAATCCATGCTGCTGCAAGCACTCACCTGGTACAAGCAGGCAGCCACCATCTTCATTTCATTCATGCTATTCGATATTTATAGTCCTTGCCCACAGCAAGGCAAAGGAAGGTGAAGGACAGAGCAGTGGTAGTAGGAAGTATCATGCTTTGTGTGACCATCTCCCAAACACCAGTCTTATGTCTTGGAGAGGTGCCATGTTGGCAGGGTGCACAGGAAGTATTCGCATAGCAAATTGTGTTATGAGCAGCAGAACCACAACAAGGTTCTTCCTGCATCTAATGATGTTTGACTGGGGGAAGGGAGAGAGAAAAGGGAGGTCAGGGCAATGTGGATGAAAAGGAAGGGCCCACACTGTTGTAAGGACACTGAAAACAAACTGCCCCTGTGCCAAAGACTTCAGCATATATGACAGGGCAGTGCTGAGTGGGCCACAGGAATATTCAATCGAGGCCAAAAAGCCCCGTGGGTAGGAAGGCTGTGGTAATGTCATGTGTTTCCACTATAACTCCTTCTCCTCCCTGCCTTAGAGCGACTTCTCTTGACATGCCCTCAGAAACAATTTTCACTTGCTGCTTTCTTTGACATCAGCCTTTTTTTGAGGAAAAACAAAGATGTTTGAGTTTTAAAATACTTACGTTAGTGTTCTGTTACAAGTCTTTGGGTGTTCCTTGTTTTTTTGTGAGGATTTTCTGTTATTTTGGTGGGTTTTTTTCTCCCTAGGTTTGTCTTTTGGTTATAAAAGAGCTGCAGGGAAGCCCTCCCTTAGCCTTGCAAGTTCCAAGCCCACTGTTAATATTTAAGCAGAACAACCCAGTGGGCTCACTGTACCTAAGCCAGATCTGGACACTACATTAAGAAGATCCAGCTGCCTTCTGACAGGCCTTTGTTCCACAGCCTTATTTTGACATATTGACTGACAACAAGCATACATGATAATGGAAATAGCCTTGTTTATGGTATCAAATGATGACTTTTGTGAGGCACAAACTGTACTCAGGTGTCCTGTAAAGCAAAATGTAACTTCTGCGAAATTACGAAGCATCTCAAGATGCTAGAGAGGCAGAGAATTTCTCCACCCTCAAAATGTTTCTCATCATGCTGCAGGCAAGGTGAAAACCCAGGACATTAATGTTTCCTAATTTATCTTCAGTAGCCAAATAGAATTGCAACGTTACATGTGGAGTAACTGTACAAACGTGTTTACACCCAGAGAGGCCAGGGACAACTCTATTTATAGTCAAAGAATGTTTGAGGTTGAAGCAAAGCCCCCAGTCCTTCAAAGCAGGGCCAGTGAGAGCAGACTCGTCAGGGCTGTGTCCAATTGGCTTTTGAACGTCTCTATGAACTCCACATCCTGACAATGTGTTCAGTAATTTGTAAATTCTTGGGTGTCCCCAGGGCACTGGGCAGTGACACAGAAGTGATGTAGATGAAGAAAATCAGGACAAGCAATTCCAGGTCTGTGGTAATGCTGAGTGTAAAAGAGAATTATCATTCTTTGCCAGGGATTGTGTGACTGCACTGAGAAGTATCCAGTTGAGGAGCAGTCAGAAGCTGCATTTCTAATCTGAAAAAGACTGAACACTTGTGCAGACATAGATATGTAGCAGAATGTTCTAGTGGTATTATATTCAGGAGTTTTCAAAAGCCCATCACTGAATGATCCACCCTCAGTGGTTCATCTGCTGAGACCCTGCATTAGCAGTGGTGAATTTTGAGTCCAAGACTGATCCATTTGTATTCTTTTCAGGTGTCTGTCAGCACTGCAGAAGCTCCTCTACCTCTGCGCCTGTTCTTGAAGCATTTTTCAAACCCAAGTGGTGTTTCAGTTTTGGTCATGTGGCAGTTGGCACCAGTTGGTTCCAAAACCATTTTCAGCAGCATGAGGCTGCTAGGAGGCCCCTCCAGCTGTAGAGAAAACAAACGGCTATTCTGCTTCTGATTTTCTTCTTGCTGGCTTGGTTTGTGGTTCACAAAGTCCACTCGTGTTCTGCTAGAATTATATTTGAACTGGCATCAGTAACATGAGAGATGTAACGATTTGCCTGAAACACCTCATCTGAAAAAGGATTATTCTCACTGTCAGATGATCTTGTGTTGTTTGTGCAGCTTGCGTGCATGTGCTGGGTTGAGTAGTTAGCCTCAAATTACTGACAGCTCTGTTGAAACTGGGCACTGGCTGCCAAACAATTTGGATGTGCTGGGGTTAGAGAATAGGCACCCCAATAGCTAGTTGTTGCATGGAGGTAGGGGAGTCTGAGCCAAGCTGGCTTCCCTGGGCTTGAAGGAAGCAGGGTGGACTCCTGTTACCATAGATTCCCTGCAGTGTCCTTCTGGGTAGTGAGGGAGGGAGGAACTGTGAGAAGACGTATTAAGGCAACTACTTGAGGTTGTAGTGGAGATATCAGGTTGTTGAAACTCATTTTCCTTTTATAAATTTTGATGAACAGAGTAAAAACGCATCTGAGATGGAAGTCAAGCTGAAGGCTGTGATTTCCACCATTTTTCATGTATGACAGTGTGAGATGTCTAGCATGAGCAAGTCAGATGCTTGGTTTTATGCACAGACTGCAAACTGAATGGCATATATTGGTTTCTGGCTTCACTACAGACTGTAATACTCTCCAGGCCATTGTGGCTTCTCAACAGCAGGAGACAGCAGCAGAGAAGTTCCCCTACAGAAAAACTTTGTACAAATGCAGTTGCTTCCTAGGGAATTCACTGCCACAGGCATACTCAGTGTAGGCCTAACAGCCTTAGCAGTTTTTGGAGTATACGTCACTCTCTTGTGTCCAAACTAGAGCCACCTCTCAGTACCTAAAGGATTTGTCTGTGCCTGATAGCTCAGAACTATACCTCCAGGGCAGAGTAAGCCAGTGCTGTGCAGCCCTCCTGAGCTCAGCCTGTAACTGCTCGTGTTTTGGTTTCGATCCATTTTTCATTTAGTGTCAGAATTTCCTTATGTAATATACAGCTAAAAGTGATTTTGAAGTACTTTGGCTTAATTGGGCTTTTGTTCCCCACCCCCATGCTTTTATGTTTGAAGGCTCCATTAGTGTCCATAACGAAGAGAGAGTTACACAGATGGTAAACATTTTTACCACAGAACACCAGCAGTGAACACCATATCACTGATTTAGGAGTCTCTGCACTGTGCTTGCTCAGCTGTACATAATCACTCTCATTTCCTTCCCTTGGGTTTCTGGCCAGCTTAGGGAGACTTTACTGATGTGCTTAGTGAAGTCTCCCTGGCATTGCTGGGCTATTGCTCAGTTCTCATATGTGCTTCTTTGTGGAGCAAGAAGCTCCACACTGGAGCTGGTGTCAGCTTTTGGCTGCCGTGTTCTCTGATTTTCAGAAATGTATTTTCACCAAAGGTACAAGGCTAAAATTAAAATTCTTTTGGGTGAGGACAATATCTGCCTCAGCTGCCAGGCAGCCTAGTGCATTTGAATGCCTCCCTGATACAAAAGATAATAAACCTTTGGGAACTGCGATTAGCCTTGCTAGGGTTTTGTGGGCTAGTTGCCATGGTAGAAGCTAGTGAACATTTGGTACAAAGCAATAACATTCTTAAAGTTTCAATTTTCGTTCTGGGAATGCTGATAGAAAGATGAATGCTATGAATAAGTGTTGTTAGTTCTCTGTAATAGTTCAAATAAAACTGTAAAAAAGTAATTTGGTTTGGTGCAGCATTTTACCAAGCCAACTAGCTGTGAGGTTCTTATGTTCTCTTCCTTTTCACTTTTCTTTGTACAAACAAAATAGCAAACGTAGGCTGTCTATCAAAAATGCATGTAGCTTTTCTTTTATACTTAGATGAGAGAGATAAAATCAAACTAAAATTTCACATTAGCATTCTGCTTGTAAAATAAAATAGTGTCCTTTGGGCCCGAGGAGTTTTTTTTCAAAACAAGCATTCACTACAGTCTGTGTAGTGGTGGCCCATTTTAGTGACTTGTTTACTGGTGTCCCTTTCATATCTAAATTCTTGGCTACAGACAAAGCATTCAAATACTTTTTGTCAGAAAAAGAAGATGAAAATTGTCTGAAATTGGAGCCAAGTTCACATTCTCTGGAGTACTGTTTCAGCCTTTGGGAGGACCTTCTAGTGCAGAGTAACTGAAAACTCGAGCTAGGTTTGTTTGAACAATCTAAACTTAAAGAAGAGACAGCAAAACAAATACTTTTTAATTCTTGTGCTTTTTATATTTACACTGGCAGTGATGTCTTCCTCAGATAAAACGTTTTGATATTAAGCAGTTCCTCTAATTTTACTGGGCTCTGTTTCTTTTTATGGTAACACACACTGTGCAGGAAGGTCATTATATGGGAGAAAAAAGCTGTCAGCATAAAAGAGAAAGTTAACATTGCACATGTCTTTGTTTATGGGGTTCTTGGAATGTGCTGTGACTTGAGCCAAATGATGGCTTAAACTGTTCTTTTTAATATGCTGGATGGCCTCTCCCTCTGTTCTGCCAGTAACAGGTACTCCACCTTGCAAGTAAAAATTGTAAAATTGTCAGTGAACTCATCTCAAATGTTTCCTTTGTATGCTGCTAGTACTTGCTTCAGAGACCATTTATATTTTTCGTAAACGTTAGGGGAATGTGATCGTGGTTGCATTCCATTAACCCAACTGTGTGTGATGAGAGCATTGACATGAATAATTGAAACATATTGGTTGTATATGCAAAACCAGTTTAGGTTTGTGCCAGTGTGTGTTGCCTGATGACTGTACATCACAGGGAGCTTTACATACTTGATTGGTGATTTTTGTCTCATTTAGTATTGCGTTAACATCTGTGGCACAAATGGCCATTCATCACATGGTAGTTTTGTCTGAGTTCCAGAAGAAAGATGAAAGAAAATGCAGCTACTCTACATTTTTCTTACTTCCATCCCCCAACAAGTTTCATGTCTAAGGTTAAATGAGGGCAAAGGGGTAAAAACGCTGAATAACTTTCAGGTTACACAAGCAACAGTAAATTCTTCAATTTTGTACCTTAATGAAAGAAGAATAAAAAAACCCTTTTCTTCTCTAAGCCAAAACTACTGCCTTTGGTTTCATCTTGAAATGAGGTTTCCTCATAAAATGACATGAGGCTGATCAGATGTTAACCATCTTAGGGATTCCTGCTGAACTGGTCTTGCACAGGAGTGAGGAAGGAGCCCTGATGGCTTGGAACATGAGAGATCAAATCAACAATTAAAGGATAGTAGTGAATTGGGAAGGAAAGGGAAGATGACTAGCCAGGGCGGATTAGCCTGAGTCAGAAACAAATTTCCTGAAATTATTCAAGCAGGTGCTTAAAGGGAGGTGGGTTATTCTCTTAAGGAGTGATTTTTCAGGAGTGTGTGAGCCAGACACAAGCAGGTCTGAGAGGCCATCAAGGAAAAAACTCCATTGGAGAAGAGAAGGATACTGCCTCATAGGGTCAGAGAGAAAGCAGTGTACTCTTGGAAGATAACAAGATTTCTGTTCTTCCCTGTAAGAGACAATGTGCATTGTTCTATGAAGGAGGTTAATGTGCTAGTCCACTGACCTTTTCCAGTGGGGAAAAAGGTGTGTTTAGAGAGCTAATAGACATATTTTCAGTGTGATTTCTTTGTATACTATCAGTAGATATTAAAAGCAGGACTTGCTGAAAGGAAAACAACTGGTATAAACTGCTGAGGCAAGTTTCACAGGGAAAACCAGCATCTTTTATTAGACCAGCCAATGATGTTGTGAGGAAAAAAGGCAGCGCCTAAGTTCATAGCCTGTTCCCTGCTGCAGCTTCAGTGAGGAAGGGGGATAAAGGTTTGTCTGAGATGTTTTCACAGCCTCTATCCTTCTGCTTTGATGTCGGGAAGCTGGAACCAGAGAAAGAGACAAGTCGAACATGGGCACGGGTGAGGCGAGGACTTTCAGTTTCTGCTCTGAAGAGTTGGTGTACTGTGATCTGTCAGTGCAGTGTGAGCATTGTTTCATGAAATGGCCTGGCATTAATAGATATTACAGCTACCCGTGTTTAGATATTACAGCTACCTGTGTTTCCTTTTATTAAAATATTCTCAGATCGATTTTGTGCACTCAACTGTATGCACGCCTGCCTCATGAATAGCAGTGAGGATTTGGTTTTCTCATTTTCAATGTGTTTCATTTCACTGGATTCCTTTACAAGCCAAGCTGGTATTTGTTTGGCTGAATTCATCTTGGAGTTGTATGGGAATGGACACCTCAAATGCTAATATCTGATTTTTATGCACATTATGACATCTGCTCTAGTTTTTGTGGGGATTAGGATTCTACTGGCATTGGTTTTGTTCAGGAGTGATTACATTAGTGTTCAGTAAACCTGAGATTGTATATTTTGCTATCTATAAAATATTTGTCAAAGGATTATCCATTTAACACTTCTTCCACTTAAAGGAAGAAAGCAGAGTTTATTTGGATGTCAGAGGTTTCACCAGACTTCTATCTTCTGGCCTCAATCTAAAGAAAAGGAGGGAGACCTGCAAATACTAAGCATATAAAATTTCAGTGTATTTTATTGGACAAGGGAACTTTATGTTAAAAAAACATGTACTTTGAATGATTTCCAAAATATATTGTTGGATTCAAAGTTGTGAAATGTAATTGCTTTCACATCCTGGCAGAGCCACAGGATCCTGAGAGGCTTAAGAATTGTGAAGACCGAAGGCCAGAATTTCAGAGGCAGCTTAGTCCCACTAAAATTAATGCATGTTAGGCACCTAAATGCCTTTGAAATCTGGCTCTGAGCCCATAGTTTTTGTTGCTGTTAATACTTTGGACATTTCTTTATGCCAGCCCTTTGGTTCAACTCAAGGAACAGGAGAGGGATTTCCTGTGTCGGTCAGCAACGTGCTGTTTAGCACTGGAGCTAACCCCAAGCACAGGACTGGGCAGTGCTGCTCTGGGACTCACTCTACATTAATATTGCTCTAGTAGAAGTCAAAGTTTAATTGCTGATGCAACATTTGATTCCATTCTGAACTACAAATAAGTTCTGAAGTAAGGAGGATGTCAAAGAACAATTTCCCCTTCCCTCCCCCCTCACTTTTTCTCCTGGGTTTCAGTGTTCCTCCCTAGACTTATTTTGAGAAGGTAATACATATCCCAGCAACATGGACATCCCTGTACTGAGCTTGTTCTGTAGTCATAGTTTTATGGGTAATAATGCTATGCTGTCTTTAAAGAAAGGAGCAGCCTTAGAGAGTCAGGCTGGATAATAGCTAAAAATAATCTTTTCCCCATCAAATTATAAAACTGTACTCTGCTTGCTGAAAGCACATAATGAGTAGAAAGTGAGCACTAATCTATTTGGCTCTGTCTGAACCTTCATATTTCTGTTTATCTCAGTGGGAGCTTTTAATATTCTCCTGATGTTATTTTATGTTTTGCTGACTTCCAGGTTGAGATATTGTCACTTAGAATCATGTTGACTGCCTGAATGCAAAATCAGACTTTATGAGAATTCATAAAATCATGCTATTATGGACCTTGGAGATGACACTAGCTGATATAAATGGTGTCTGAAAATGATGTAATGAGCTGGTTGTGCCTTTATTCAAGGTTCTTTTTCACACACTTGAAAGGGTTTTGCAAAAGTGTATGCATATTAAAGGATCAGATTCTGCTTACATTACTGGGAGAGTATCTCTAATTGATCTAACCAACAGTGCTAAATGCATGAATGAAACTTCTTTCCAGTTGCTACTGCATTAATTGCAAATTACTTTTGCCTGGTCCCCAGTTTGCCCTCTTATTTTCCCTGGATGCCTGCCTCCTCCCACCACAGCTCTAGACCGTGGTTATTGAACGTGCAGTGGGCTTTGCGGCTGATTCAGTGAGGACTGCAAAAAAGTCGTAAACATGAGCAAAACTTGATTTAGAGTTTTGACACACGAGGGCACGTGCCACTGATTGTGGTGTTGAAGTGTAGAATGTGCAGTAGTGAGGAATACAGTGTATGAACTAAGTAAACTGCAGCTCTTGTTGGCGGTTCCATGCATGGCTGGAAAATGCTTTTTAAAGTAACAGTAAAAAACTGTTTTGTTTATAACAAAACTGGAAACACAAAACCGGTAAAAATTAATTTGGCACTGTAAATTAAAAATATATTAAAATCTGCTATGCAAATACAAAATTCAGTTAATCTGTTGTGATACTTAATTGAATGATCTTGGAGAAATAATGGAAACCTTTTATTAATACTGTCATCTTATCCATCAAGTTCCTTACTCACTTTGTGCCTGTGCTGCCAGATGGTGAGTTGAAATTCAGGATCAGATTTAAACTGTTGGTATAAATGAGGCATATTATGGGGAAACTTGTGAATGAGATTCCATTCTACTTGGAGGTGTAAAGACAAACAGTAGAAAGACTTTCAGATAGGAAGAGTCCTGAGGAAGCAAGAGCCTATAACCACCTCCTTCTCTCTTTGATTCAGTCTTAGTGAGTTTTGAAGTGAAGCAGTTTCAGGGGAACTGGAGAGTTTTAATCTTATGGCTGTTTTTGAGATCACTCAAAATAAATCTGCAGTTTCTCCAAATAACTTTACAAGGCTTTTAAAAAAGATTTGGGAATGGAACCACTGAAGCTGTCCATTCTGAAGAGTGACCCCAGACTGTCAACTTCACCTTAGAGCGGGTAGAGAGGTTGCTGACACATTTAAGGCCCTTAGGAAAGTGCTACAGTGAATGATTCATCATGGCCTTATCCTTGAAAGCACTTAAAATACTGACATGCTTTTATGAAGTGAGATCTGTATAGACATTTTTACCTTGGTCCATCATTTAGCTGCATTCGTTATAGCTTTTTTGCCTACTCAAAGCCTCTTTGAATGAGCTCATGTAGAGTAAAATAGGACATACCTTCCAGTTCATGCACTGCTTTTCTCAGTGGTTTGCATGTGACTAAGGATTCATAAGTAATACAATTATGAATGCCCAAGGAATCTTTCTTCATTTGTAACAGTTGATATTCAGAGCACTTCAGTTCTATAGGAAGTCTGTAAAATCTCCAGCAAATTATGAGTTTACACTTTGGTTTTCTCACCAGACAGAATCCTTCTCCAAGTTCTCCAGTTCTTCAGTGGTTGCCACAGGTACAGATTTAACAAGCTTGTGTCATTTGTCCATCTTCTTGCTGCTATGTCCTTGTGGTAGAGGCAGTAACATGGCTACAGGCATGTTGATGTCTTCCAATAGCAAGAAAAATGGTGAAAGAATGGATTCTTTATTCTTCAAAAGTTGGGACTGTGGCATTAAATAAGTCCACCAGTTTAGGCTGGTGGGAACATAAAATGAATCACTTGCTTGTAGAAATCTATTCGGTTTATATGCAGCACAGATAAATTAAGGCTGGTTGGTGGTGACAGACTTCCAGTGGGAGGCATCTAGACCACTTCTATAGCCAAGAAAGCATTTTATTGGAGACTAAAAAAACCCACTGGAAGTTCCTATATGTGCTTTAAAAATTCTCTGTAGGTGTTTCTGGAATGTGAAGTTGGTTAAAGCATAGTGCTAATAACACCAAGGTTGTGGGTTTAATCACCATGTGAGGGTTGAAGTTAATGGTCCTTTTGGGCTCCTTCCAACTCAGAATATTCTGTGAAATGCAAAAATATGGTATGTAATAGAAATATATTGTCAGATGGACAAATGTCTAAGAGATGGAGAAGAAGATTATTCAAAATTCTTAGTGTTTGGTCATGACTTGTACGTGTGCCAGGTTGTACTTGAAATCACAAGGCAGAACAAATTGAGAAAATGTACCTACTCAAAGAAAAGTGGCGCTTTTTTTTGCATGAAAAAAGGCTGGGTCTGCTCCTTAGGTAAGAAATTAGTCAGGAATCGTGTGTTGTATTTTTGTGATTCGATTTTCAGATGTGATTTGCATGCATGCAAATCAGTGGAAATGGCAAATTCTTCCATCTTTCAGGAACCAGGGTATTGATAGTTCTCTACTGTCTCTTAGTTGGAGTAAGTTATTTCTCTCAATAGAGGACTATTAAAATCTTTTCTAATATGATTTTGCCTGCAGCTTGCCAGTGACATCTTTACTATGCAGGCATGCATGGTGGCCCAGTGGGAGTTTCAGTTCACTTCCGATTATTTCCCAGGCTTTGGCCAGGGAATTTCTCAGGCTCAGACAGTTCTGAGCAGTCGTTTCAGAGCACTCCTCTTCTTCACTGCATGTCAGTGCCAGATTTTGAAAGATGCAAATACAGCACAGTGTGTGACAGTTCTGTCTCTGCAGCCCAAATACATGTATTTGAAAAGGCTGGTTTTGAAACTTCCAATGATACTGCAGTGATGCTATAGAGAAAAAATTAGCTATTTCAATAACGGAGAGGGAGAGAGATGAATGTTTTAATCAGAAGAACAAAGAAAAACCACATGTATTCATCAGTAACAGGGTTAATGGGGAGAATTTACTTTTTTTTAATTAAAAAAGTGAAAAATTAAGTCTTACTGTTAGCTTGTTTATGTTTCAAATGATCTGTTTGCATCATTACTTATTAATCGATACTATTTTTCTGTGCACAAGGAACTTATTTATTGTATTTATGTAACATTGCCTGATGAACAGGGTGGCTGCTTACAGTGCAGTGATATTGAAAGTAGTTTGAGTTATAAATATTTTTAATGATCCTGTTGTTGATGGATGGATTATTCCTCTCGGCAAAGGCAAAGGCTTGCCCAAGTATCTTAAGAGAACAATTTGAGTGTCAGTTTCACAAGTGAAAAAAATCCAAAAAGGAAAAGGAAGCAATTCATTCACAACGGGACATGGTGCAGAGGAGGATAACCTGCCTTCAAAGATTTTTGTTTCGAGTATTATAATGTTTAATAAATAGTTTACTTCAAAGGCCTTTGCTGGAGTAAAAAAAATAAAATAAGCAGCTTTCCTGCTATTCTTGTTCACTGGTCCAGTGTTGCTATAAGTAGCTCATATCCTGTCCTCTGTGGTCTCAGGTGGTTAGCTTTTGTTTGGGAAACTGAAGCTTCAACCGAAAGAGCTGTGCCTACCAGTTAAATTATTAGGTAGTTGACAATATGTCTTGAAAATCAATGGAACTCATTGTGGAACTTGGCGGGGTGACTTTGGCAGGGGAGGAGGGGTCTTGGTATTATTTTGGGTGATGAGCAAAGGCGACAGATCAGATCATGTAAAAATAGAAGTTGCTAAGAAAGGCATCCAGAGTAGGTTCTTCACTTTCATCTGCCCCCACCACATACTTTTTTTTCAAGCATTGTTAAACTTTCGTAGAGTGCAAGATATATTGGGAGGTCATTTGATCTGTTCTCAGTGTCATGATTAGCTGTAACAAAATCCATTCTTAGGACATGTTTTGTATCCATTTCAGTATTTCTGTATTGTTTTATTTCTGCTTAATGTTGTACTTTGTGTTTTTGTTCCATCAAGTAAAGAAATGACTCAAGGTTTAAAGGAAAAGGCTTGGGTGTTTCCCAAATAATAACATCTTAGGCTTTCTAGTTCTGGGCATATGAACTGAGCTGCTGTTTTCTTCCATTGTTTTTAATTCTGAGTTTTTTTAAATCATTCGAGGGAGTAGTAGTATCTTGCTATCATCCTTCTAAAGCCTCATGGGGATGAGGCACTTGCCTGGAGATGTTTCAGAGACACATTCTCTGGCCCAGATTTCAGTGTTGTCCCTATGAAATATCCTGTATTTCCAGCCATGACAACTCCAAGCCAATGAAACGAGAAATACTCTCCTCGTGTGATTTTTGTGAGGAAGAAGTTTTTGTCACTAAGGATTGATGGGGTAAGGAGGAGAAGTCTGAGTGCCAGGACAAACAATTCCAGAAACAAGATACCATAATCACCTGTAAGGAGAGCTTCAGATAGGCAAAACACAGTCTTTCTCCAAGACCAAGTACGTACAGTGTAACACTGAGCTGTCTCAAAGTCTGTTTTTCTGTTCAATAATGTGTGATCTACAGTAACATCCTTGGTTACTCTGGCTGGAGGAAAGTTGGTTTTACCAAATAATCCACACACAGAAAATAGAAGTGATTCTGAGGGTATTTTAGAATTTCACCCCTGATTCTTTTGGGTCTTTACTATTGATCATGTATTTTGTCAGTCATCATCTGATGACTGTGAAATAATTAGTCCTCAGAACATGTCGAGTAAGTGTAATTGCTTCAAATCATCCCTTGTTCAACTTACAGCTAATGAATAACTATTACAGACTAATCAGTGCTATAATGGTAATTAGTAAAGTGGGTAAAATAATGGGGAATTAAAATGATTAAACTTGCCTGTTTGGTATTCCATGTTGAGCAGTGAGTAAACGATGAATCAGAAATCATATAGAGTTCACTTGTGTATTTATGCCACTTGGACAAATCCTCTGCACTTCCAACAGTAGTTTGAAGGCAGAGGACATGCACTGTGGTGGTGACCAGAGCTGCCAAAAAATTCAAGTATTGTGCCTTTTACCACCAGGGGCCTTATCAGCCCTGTTCTTCTTCACCACCTATGCACATGCTCACATTCTGCCAAGGTCCAGTCCCACTCCTACAGCCTCTTCCTTACTCAAAGGCTACGTTGAAGTTTCTGGTGTATGCCTTGTGAATGAACCCTTATCTGCTGCCTTCACAATCCTGGGTCCTTTCTACATCTCCAGATTCAGTAATGTCTTCATCTAGATAAACTGTCTGTAGAAAAATCAGAAGCTATTTGTCTTTTGTCTTAAACAAACTTAACTGCCATGGAGGGAAGACATGAAACTCCTTCCCAACCATCCACCAGCAAATTCATGATGCAGTGACTTGCCTCTATTTTATTTTTTGTTACAGAAGGGCCTTTTGTGAAAAGGTTGTTCCCATTATCCCACTATGAAAAAACCTATATACTTGTGATGTCTTTTCAATTAGAGTGTAGTTGTGTTTCTCTGTCCTGTGATCTTTTGCTACTGTTTCCTGACTAAGGGGCAGCATTTTTCAGAACTGAAAAAAATACCAGTCTGATTTTGACCTGTCCTAATGGAAATGACCAAATATTAGACATTGCAATTGGAGATTACTTGGTCAATAGAGAAAATCAGGTACTTGCAGGAATGATTCTCTTCCATGTGCTTCTCTGTTTGGTCTGTAAAAGGGTGGAAGTTCTCTTGTTCAAACTTTGATATCTAACTTTCATGTATCCCTGAAACGTATCCAAGACACCTATAGGAATCCAACAGCCCTAATGCAGGACCTAGAGGTGCCCTGTGGTTTTCTAGAGCAACATGCAGAAGGCAGATGGGACACCTTGAAGTGTCCCAAATGGTAATGGCACTTGAACTTCACCCCTAAAGCTGAGATGTTACAGAAAGTTTCTTTTGAAGTCTGGAATTTACTGAGAGAATTACCAGCAGAATTTCATTTCACTGTGTGATGTACTACCTACTACCTTAACTGAATAACAAAACTTCCTTTAGAATGCCTTTCAAATGTATGAGAACAAGAGAAAGCCTTGTTTTGTTCCATGTTTCATGTTGCTGATCATAATAAACTCCCTTCCACTTAACCCCCCCCATACATTCTTTCCTGTGCAAGAGGAAGACTTAACAGCTGTAAGAGAAACAGTTTTACAAACCTCAAAACAGAAATAAATTCTTGCATGTATATCTACTTATGTAAATGTCTATATATAATTTGTACATACACACTGTGGATTTCTATGCTTATGTTATGTATAATGTTGTTTATACAGATTGAACTTAGGTAAAAAGGAAACAGTTTAATGTAGATGTGAATGAATCAGATGATGTTTGCACTTGGTGTGTTCAGGTAGTAAGTGATAAAGGAACTTAAATAGTTCTGTCCCTCCCTCCCTCCCCTCCCACCCCCTTGTCTGTAACTTTGTTGAAGTGAATGTTAAATGAATTACTGAAATTATGAAGCCAGTTAATAACTGGTATTTCAAATTAAAAAGTCTGGGAGGAATAGGAACAAAAAGAAAAACCAGCAAAGATAAAGTATTCTTTGGTGGTGGTTGCTGACTCATACACTAAATTGCCTTGCTGCCCCACTGGCAAACCTTCACTGTTGTTGACTCCAGCAGTTGCAGTAGCTCTCTGCATTTTACATATGCTGTATTGAGTATTGCTCATCATCATGGGTTCTTGAAAGTAAATTATGGAAAATTCTCCTCTGCTTGTGGTTTATTATTATATGGGAAATAATATAAAGCATAGATTGTTAATTACAGTTCAGTTTTGTATTTTTTTTTGGGATGCTAGATATAGCATTTATTCTATTTTTGTGGGAGTTGTGGGAGATTATGGTTGTCACAAGGATGTTTTTATGAAATGCAGGTAAAAGGGAGAAATATGGATGACACATACTGGCTTGCTGTATTTTTTGCAAGCAAATAGCAAAACAATGATAGATGTAATATATGAGCAGATTTTTTTTTAAGGAAAAGAGCTACTCTAGATTTTCAGGAACCCACCGTTTTTTTCAAGAAAGCCAACTTAAGTCTTAGAACATATGTATAAAAAAAGCTGCGAAGTTGTAGTTGACTTCTGAAAGATGTGAGCTGTAAAGATTGTGTATATTTAAAATCGCCATTCTCTCTCTCTCTCTCTCCCTCTCTCCCTCTTCATAAATATGTATAAATGTTCCAGTGTTATTTTAAAGCATTCTGCTTTTGTTTTCCTGGCTCTTATGCAAAGAATAGCTGAATATTAAATCAGTAGTAAAGCATGTGCTCAAGTGTGCTATGGAAGTGCTTTTCTTTAGTGTACTTCCTAGAATTTTCTATAAAGTAAAAGCAGGGTTGCTCAATATGTCTAAAAGCTGAGGAAATGGCTAGAAAGAAGTGATACCTTGGTAACTGGGAAAATGACTGGTGCATCATGACTTCAGAACGGTGCAAGCTAGGCTGAGTTACTCTAGGAAAAATGGGGGCTGCCTTAAAAAGATTAAAAGCTGAAGGACTGTGGGGCTTCAAAGACAGGGTCTATAAGGGAGAAAGAGCAACCAGCAGACCAGTTCCCACTGAAAGGGAGTGGTCATGGACACCCTTATCTCTAATGTCTTCTAAAATCTTTTCTCACATTTTACTTTAAAGTAGCTGTAAATGAAATTACTTTGCCAGTCTCTATTTTTAGTTCATTTTGCAGTTAACAGAGAAGTTTTGCCAATCTCATTGACATTAGCTTTCTTTTCAATGTATTTAATATAACTTAAAATTAATCTTAGCTTAAATTAACTGATATTACATCCATACTTTCTTTTCTAAATGAAAAATGCTGGTTTTGGATGTCCTCCTAAGAACTAAGCATTTCTTTCTTACTCTGTTTTGAACAAAACAAAATTTATGCAATGCGCCCTTCAAATTACAGAGTTGTCTTTCACATGATACTCATATGATGCCTAAGAGTTCAAACCGTCATATTTTTCAAGAAATGCTGAGAATCTTTAATATTTATTTCTTGAGGTTTCCTTTTTTTGTCTGCTTCCTCTTGTGGCATAACCTCATCAGAGGTTCAGTGATGTTCAATGTGCAGTGGTGTTGCCTGATAATTTTTCAGATTGCTACTGTACTGGTGCTGACTATGAAATTCAGATTCTCCTCATATGGAACCTAAAAGAAGAAATAAAAAGACAAAACTCAACTTTCACTTCAGTTACAATTCAGTCATACACCAGAAAACTCACATTTCTGGGTATTGATTTTGTTCATTTTACCACAGCAAAGTGCATTCATTGATAACTACCTGCTGGTATTGAATCAATTGTATGTGAAACGGGGCATTACTGTCAGGTAAGGTAAATAAGATTGATTCTGTTTTAAAATGAATACAGCATAGGAGAAATTAATTTGATTCTCTGAAGTCATTAAATTATGTTCTCTCAACTATATAAACAGTGAAGGTCATGTAGTATTATGATATCATGAGGCAAGTTACAGCTGCAAGTTTTAGCATGACTGTAGCAGAGACATTTTAGTTTTGTTTTGTATTAAAGGAGGAAGAGAAATCCAAAGCCCGTAATCAATCTTAAGGTAGGATCCCAACTGGTACCAAGTCCTCTGACACTCCTTAAGTGGAGCTACAGGCTTAACTGACTGCAGCACACCAGGCCCTTGGTCATGCTGTAGGTCAGCAGACTCTGAAGCTTCACATATTGTTGTGACTGTGGACTCTGCAGTCAAAAGACCTTATCTTCCAAAATAAGCAAATAATCTGAAATGGGAGAAGGGAGTTGTGTTGATTGATCATCTTTGAAGCCATTGGCTCCATGAAAGAGTAGCAAGGAAGGACAAGTGCAATAAGCACAACTACCACAAACGTGAGTAAACCATGAAGATGGCTTTGGATTGCTCTTGCATCTCTTCCCTTATAATGACCATGAACTGTCTTACAGAAAACTTGTTAAACAGCAGCAGCTGAAGCACTGAAACTGTGAAACATAGAACCCTTTTTGGATTACAGGTGACCATACAACTGAGGTTTAGTCATTGATCATGTACCTCACACTTTGTCTTCATAATCTGCACAGTCGAAGTCTTCATCTATGAGCAAATAAGTTACTGATTATCACATACCATATGAAGAGAGCAGGAGACACTGAGAATTCTGCCAGCGTCCTGTGGCGCTTGCCTCATTTCAGATATTTAGTAACAACTTGCAACCAAGCTGTAGCTGGTTGAACGGGTATCTAGAATTCCATGTTTGGAAACAGTAGTAAGATCAAAAGAGCTGGAGGAATAAAAAGAGTTGTCTGTATATGAAAAAGGGGCAGAGGATGTGAGCCATGTGACTATAATTGGTAGATACAACTTCATCATGAGTGAAATTTGTCTGTAGAAAGTAATCCGTAGAGAAATGAAGACAGATGAATAATTGTCACTAATCAGTGTTACAGAAATCAACAAAAACATCTCTGTGATACTTCTTTGACAATCTCTCCTCAGTGTCATGTATACGGATGTCTTTAAGCATCAGGCTTAAAGGTCCAGTGTGGCTCAAGTCCTGTTTTGGCACCTACAGCAAGATTCAAGTACAATTTATGTGTCTGAGTCCAAGAAAGTGATCCAGGAAGCCTAGGATCCAGTAACCCTCAGAGTGTCCTCAGGACACCTAAAATAGGTTTCACAGCTGTCTAACGAAAAGGTTACCTGTGTCTTCTCAGCAACCCTGCTCTGGAGAACTGGGTATCAAATCACTTATCCTCCCTGCATTGCTGAAACTAAGTACTTGAGTACAACCCAAGTCTCCTGAGAGAATAGTCTTTGGAAAACATCTAGCATGGATGGGCAGAATTGAGTTCAACCCGAAGCCTAGCAGCTGGGACCACACTGATGGAAATGCACAGCAGGAAAAGGTGGAGGTGGCCACTTTTTGCAGCTCCCCTTGCTGCTCAGAGCGCTTGCCTAAAAGACTGGGGATGGGAGTTCTGTGCTAACTTCCACATGACAGAATTAAAATTTGCTCTGTCCCTGCAGTACGTTTAATTTCCAGGTCTTAGAGAAGTAGAGGGAGAAACCCTGTGCTTGAGACATTCTACGGGAAAAGCAAATTTTGATCCCCATTTTCAGAACCATTTCCCTATGTCATACCAGGTAGCTGGGCAACTGGAGCAGAGCCCAGAATGCAGTTTTCTCCTCTCTCTAGCTGGGTTCCATAGCCTTTAAGCCACATAACTAGTTTTTTTCTTCCCTTGTCCTGTTTCTCCACTTGTGAATGCATAACCGCCTGCCTTACCCAACAGCAGTGGTCTTCTTTGAGCACCTTGTAATCAAATTAGTAAATATTTCAGTTACTGAGTCCATTTTGAAGTATGGAGTGCTGAGCTGCATCTTGACTGTCCTTTCAATGTATCTACTCTGCTTGGTGTGTTGCAGTTTCAGTCATCTACTGATGAAAGCACACCTTTATTAGCCAGACCAGTATTGCGTTGTCAGCCAAATTTCAGCCATGTTGTATATAGTTAAAATTTAAAGAAAAGAAAATTTTTTGCAATGTGTCTCACTTTAAAATTTTATTAGCGTATAATGTTAGAAGAGTGATCTGTTAAACTTTGATCTTATCCCACTGTGAAATGTTCTCAGTTCTATTTCTTTGCAGATTTGACAGACAAACTGGGAAGCTTTAAAACATCCAGATAACCTGCATGTTTCTTCCTAACATTATACTGAGTAGTGAGAGTACTATGATGGACAAAATCAGTGCTAATTATTTCTAGTCTTAAACCCCTTTCCTTCTCTTCATCCTCATGTTACTCTACACAGCAATACTCAGGAATTTGCCTTTCTCAGCAGCATTCTTTCTTGTTCTGAGTTCCTTTTCCTGTTCCCAGGCCAGGTTTATATAATTATTGATAAGCAGAATCACTCTGGTTGCTATTTATGCCAAGTGTGATGAACTGGTATGTAGAAAATAGATATCTAACTATGGTTACCTTACCATATTATTGCTGCTGAAATTCTTTCCAGCTGACTGATTTTTACGTTCTGGCCAGTGAATAATTCCCAGTCTTCTACCAGAGTAGAGAAATTCACTGATTAACAACAGACTTAAGAATGAGTTCAAATGTCTTGTGAATAGTGCTTTTGTGTTTTTGAAGCAAAGAACCGCAGTTAAAAAAACCCAACAAAGTTTTCTAGTGATTGAAATAAGTGCAGTACAAGTTGCATTTCACCTTTTAAACAGCAGAGATATTAGCCTGGTGACCCTGGAAAATAGCTTTTGGATCTAAACCAGTGGTAGCTCTAAGTGTAATACCCCGGATCTATTGTAGGTTGTCTGAGCAATCATTCTGTTGGATTACACTCAAAAAAATGCTGGTATGAGGACTAAACAGGAATAAACATGGTTTAGATACATTATAAGATAGAACAGAATTTGTAAAATCTGAGCAACTTGGTCTGGTGGGAGGAATCCCTGCCCATGGCAGGGGGGGCAGAACTAGATGATCTTTAAGGTCCCTTTTAAACCAAACCATTCTGTGATTCTATGAAAATGCATCTCTTAAAGAAATCCTATAATGGCAATTGCAAATATATTTCCCATGGCATTAAAAAAAATGATTGTTCAGTGAAGTGGAGAACTGATAAAATATTTATTCAAAGTCCGTTATCTTTGAGTTTGATTTGCATTTAAAGAAATATTCCTGGCTTTCTTTTTGCACTGTTTTCATTAGGATAGTCAGAGTTTCACATGATCCTTTAATTGTGTCAAAAACTGAGTCAGAAACAGAGATGAAATACAGAGATCAGTACACTCTATGAATGCTTCACGAAGACTCAGTTTAATTTAAAAATTAAACACTAAATCACTTTAACCAAGAATTTCAAAATATTGCTGTGAGGACAGAGGTTAAATCAATTATGAAGTAATGGCCAAAGCTCACACACTAATAACTTTGGTGGGGATGGCTATAGGTTGTTAATTGAAGTGCTCTAGTCTGATGGTAGTTTGGGTGATTGCCTTTTACTGCCCTATCAAGCGTATTTCACAGGATCACAGAATCGTTGGGGTTGGATGGCACCTCTGGAGATCATTTCGTCCAACCCCTCTGCCAAGGCAGGGTCACCCGGAGCAGGTGACACAGGAATGTGTCCAGGTGGGTTTTGAATGTCTCCAGAGAGGGAGATCCCACACCCTCCCTGGGCAGCCTGTTCCAGTGCTCTGCCGCCCTCAGTGGAAAGAAGTTCTTCTTTATATTGAGGTGTTGCATACAGTAACGTTCATCACTTCATCTCCAGTCCCAAATCCATGGAATAATGTTGCTGCTCACTGATAAATGAGTGCCAGGACTCACTTCTTACAGGAGTGTTAATGGTTTGGGCTAAGACAGCTCAGTCATAAGTTGTTTAATCATAGAATCATATAGTAGTTTGGGTTGGAAGGAACCTTAAACATGATCTCGTTCCAACCCTCCTGCTATGGACAGGGACACTTTCCACAAGACCACGTTGCTCAATGCCCTGTCTAACCTGGCCTTGAACACTGCCAGGGATGGAGCATCTGCAGCCTCTCTGGGCAGCCTGTTCCAGTGTTTCACCAACCTCACAGTAAAGAATTTCTTCCTAATATCTTATTTAAATTTACCCTCTTTCAGTTTAAAGCCATCACCCTTTCTTCTTGTCACTAGAGGCTCTTGTAAAAGGTCCCTCTCCAATTCTCATGAAGACCCCTTTATGTAGTGGAAGGCTGCTAGAAGAAGTGGACCCTAGAGCAGAACTTGACCCTGTTCTCCTGACTTTTGTGTCACATTTGGGCTTGAAGAAGGAAGTATCTGTATTACGTGGTACAGAGGAGATACAGCATCAGAACTCCAATTTTGTATTTTGAACCAGGGAGGAAGATAGAATACAAGTACTTTCAGTGCTAAGTGACAGATGATTGGGGGTTTGTATTGCCAGTTTGGTTTTAGGTGCTTCAATTTTGCTGAAGTGTCCTACTTTAGGCATGTAAGTCTTTTTGAATCTAGCTCTTAGTGGCAAAGGTTGTCATGAAAGTTTTGAATTAAAAAAGCACTAGTCTTTAACACAAAAGAATTTTAAGTCCTACATGAATAGTTCTGCTAGTAATCATGGATGCAATAGCATGTATTTCTAAATTACAAAGGTTAGAGAATGTGTATCTATTGCTAATGTAAATATCCTTCCTAATGCCATGAAACGATCATTGGAAATTTAATGGTAGGAAACAGGTACCACACCAGTGGTGTGCTATGGCTGAGACTTTCATGATGATTTAGTATCCAGAATAATTAAAAAACCATAACTAAACCCTGTTTTATTACATATAATAAAATTTATGAATTTTGTATGGGTTTTCATAATCTTACTGTCAGTCTTATTTTATTGCATCTGAAATAAAAACTAAATTTCTTTAAACTGTGGAATGAAAAAGTAGAGCACAATTTAGTGCTTTTCCACCAGCCCCCTCCTGAAGAAGACAGTAAGAGTGAGGGATTAATTTTTCAAACAATGTTTTTCCAGGCAGATATGTCCTTATTTATGTGCAGTGTAGTAATTCACTTAGCTCTTACTGAATTGAAAGTTCTAAGTGAAGTATCTTGGGTGACATAATGAACTGAGTGAAATCAGTGAGACTACTGACAAAAACAAATCCAGAACAAGATCACATCCAGGATTTAAAGACTCTCTGTCTCTAACCTGGTCAGTAATGCTACTAAATCCCCTGAATCAGTAGTCAGGCTGTGTAATTGCCATGGTGTAGGAACAGAGTGTCTGTCAGGAAGACATATGGAAGAGATATCATACCATTTATGTAAAAATGCCCCTCTTGGATGACTTGAGTTCTCACACGTGTACTCCTTTCTCACAGCTTCACCTCATGACCATCTAGACTCTTGCTTGGAATTTTGAGTTTGCAGCAGCCTTACAAATGTATCTGGACTTGCCCAGGTTCAAGGGGCTTCATATTTAAACTCTCCTAAATCCATATTTCAATCCAGAGAGGATTAAAATAAACTCAGTCAAATGTCTGTAAAAAGGCCTTGGCCTCCTACACACATTTTTCTCCAGTTGCAGATGTCTTCATGCTACCTGCTGTACAAAATGAAACAGAAAGAGGCTGTGGCTTACCAAGTAGTACTTGGAAGTGTTCCGAGGCAAATTAACAGGCCAAGCTCTAACCAGTGCTTGCCCAACCATTAGAAAACTTCGTAAGCTGTGAAATTTACCCTGCTTTGCAGTTTTCTTCCTATGAAATGTACAGACTGAAACCATTTTTACAGTCAGTGGAAATTAAGGGCTATCTAAATGTTCTCTGTGGATGTAGGTATCCTCACAGTGAATGAAAGACCTCTCTCTGCTCTGCTTTTTCCTCCACTTAAGTGAGTGCCAAAAGTAGTGCTGAGCTTGAAGGGAAGAGGAGTCAAACATTTATGATATCCTGGCCACCCAGAGGGGGAAAAACATCAGTGTCTACAAACAAAGCAGCATTTGCTTGACCTTTCTGTAAATTAATTCTACTCAATAGGTTGGGGTTTTTTTCCTAGTGAGGATATGTTTTGCCCCAAATCAGATAGTACTTTTCAAAAAGTACTTCCATACTAAACTTACTTAGTAGCTTAGAAATTTATAGTTAACCAAAAGGAAGCTGTGTGAAAAGTAGTAAGTATCTTACAAATTTTGGGTTGCTATGTAATTGGTGTTTTAGTTTTAGACATCCTTGGCTTTTCTCTTTTTATAAGTAATTAACTTGGTTTCTCGTCAAACCAGACTCTACAGGTTGCTTTTGTGAGCCTTGTGCCATTTATTGTCAATGGACTTTCTTTTTATTGCTGTGAGAATCCCTTACTCTAACAAGTAACTGTGTCAAGACATACAGCTGAGTTCGTAGTCACCTGTGGCCAGTGCAGCTCATGGCAGCCTTTATTAGTTGGGGACATCTGCATTAACTCCTCAGACAGCGAAATCTGGGACAGCTGAACCAAACTTCTCTCTGAAAGATTTAAAGACGTAGTCATAGATGATGATATTGCCACTACCTCTACAGCTGCTTTCCAAGGGTAAGAACAGGAGTAGGGCAAGTGGCTACTTATGAGGCAGCATATTTTTATTTTCAGAATACTGAGCCTTCCTAGCCATGTTGCCTGTGGTACAACTGAAATCTCATGACAAGCAAATATTATAGTTACATGCAGGTAACTTTAATAGGTGTAGTTACGTGGAGGTTCAGAGTATCAGCACACTTAATCTTGCCTGCTACCACTGGGTCTGGCCCTCCCCTTTTCCTGCATGCATCGTGTAACAGCAGTCACTTAAATAGTTTGCTTGTTTTTTTGTTTGTTTGGTTTGGGGTTTTTTGTGTTCTGTTTGTTTGTTGTTGGTTTTTTTTTAGGAAGGTGTATTTTTTTGAAGAATGAACCCAAAACTCTATCCCATTTTGCACCCATCTGGTTGTTCTTTGCTACACAATGCAGAACCAATTGCATGGTTCTTGTCAGTGGTTATATTTTTATTGTTATATAAAATAAACAGGTCAAATGTTCTTGCCCATTTTAAATACTTGTAGAAATACAATTTTAAAACAAATTAATAAATGTTAAAAACCTCAGTATTGTGCAATAGGGTTAGTCATGTTTAACCACATTGTCTGTACATAGCTGATAAGATTTATTTTTTTCCTACTCTAGATCATATTCCATATTTAAGGGGTATGATTTTGTAAACACTTAAGCAGGTGATCTGCCTTACACTAAAAAGAAGTCCTGATGGCTGCTGTTGGCCTGGGTATATGTGAAAAGTTAGGCAAAAGCCTGCAGGATTGGGACACATTTCAGAAAACAAGTAGTTGCTTTTTCTTGTGCAGATATTTACACGCTCTTTTTCAACAGATTTTATCAGAGAAATATGAATTATTACAGTAGGAACTTCTGGTGTTTTGAGGCAAAAAGCAACTCACTAATAATGTAACCAAGCCGTTTTCACAAACTTGCAAGTGTTCTGGCAGGAATCTGTTTCTAACCAACCTGCAGATGAGTTGAGGCAGTGTTTCACCTATGTTCCACATGTGGTACTCAGGGCAGTTCTCCCCGGCTCTGTCATTAAATAGCAGATTTAAAGTAAATGTTTGAAGTATAACTTAACCGTATTTGAAGCATAAGGGTGATGAAAGTGATGCATTATGTCACTGTAACATATTGACATTATCAATTATGTGTTATTAAATAGCTTAGCTAACTGAATGATTTACCTTGTGTTTAACTGCCTCTTTCAATTAAAAGTAGCAAATGCTGTAGAACTGGGGCACAGTCACAGAAACCATATATTTTCTCCTGTTAACACCAGCACTGCTGACATGCAAGTGATGGGAGTGTTGGCATTTTGCTGCAGGCTCTAATGGGCTAGTTTAAATGGCCTAAAAAAAGTGATTAATGATTAGGAACAGGACTGTTACACAGCTTCACAGCTCTTTTCCTCAATGCATTTCCATTTACGTCAACTAGCCGCACACTTGGGAGGTGTTATTTCAAAGCAGTCAACACAGGGGCATTTTTCTACTTCCACTTGTTTCTATTTCTTAGGTCCCTTTGGTTGTCCAGATATAGCGAGTGTTTCCTTAAAGTTGTAAGCTTCAGTGACAAAGGAGGATAATCCTCAGACTAGTATGTCTGGGGACCAAAATCTAACACTGTGGAACTCTATTGTAATTTCAAAATATCTTTGCCATCACTCTGCTTACTCCTGTTTGGTGTATTGTGTTGGAAATAATCTAAAGGTTCCTCTCAGAGTAATTGAAGCACTTCATCAACTGGTACATGATTCTCTTCTGCTATTCACTTGATTTTTGCGGCAAGCAGTAATTTGTACATTAGTACTGCTTGTTTGTAATGGGTAACTGTCCACCCCTAAGCCCTCCCTTTATATACATGGATACACATCTACGTATATATTTGTTATGGGTGTTTCTTTGGGACCTGAGATCAATAGACACTGCTGCAACACTTTAACCTCTCCCACCCCGAGTAATAATTAACACTTTAACCCCTCTCAACCCAAGTAATAATTAGGTGCCATGAGTAGGAAAAACAAGTGGTTCCAAAAGAAAATTAAAAACAAGGCTGGAAAACCAAGCATCTCACTCTTTTTAATGAACCTTAGGAGAGCGAGGTGTCTAGCAGACATAATGCATTCTCTTTGCTCTTTTAAGCTAAGGCAATATCAAACACTGGAGTAGTGGGGATTGAACATTCAAGGGGAAGATACTTTGTACTTTTTGGAAGTTTATTTCATAGTACTGAGATCTTAGAGCTTGTGGCTGAAAGTCAGCACTTGCTCTCAGGTATCATGTTGCAAGAGAAGGAAATAAATTTTCATAGAACAGGATATTTGTGTAGTATTTAGTTGCTAGCGTTTTTTTAGTGATCAAAGCATGAAGCTAAGTCTTAGCTGTGTACAAGTTCAACCAAGTTTTCTGAACAAGAAACTTTAAGAAGAAGTTTATACAATAGTTTGGAGGGCAGAGGGGAAAGAGGGGATTTAGGTTTAGAGTGCAATGGTGTTGACTCCAGCAGGTATGCTAGAGCCACTCTTTTGCAGAATAAAAATGATGCCCAACAGATTTGCAGTGTCTGTAGGGGAATAAGCATGGCACCAAGCTGGCTTGTCCTTGAATGTCGTGTTCAAGATGGTGTTGTAGCCCATCTTCCTTTTTTAATGCTATTTTTAGGAAACTAAGGCTGGGGCAGGCATGCTGAAGGCTCCGTGTGTGTGTTTGTTCCCTGGCTTTGCAGTACCTTTGACTCAGCTGATTGACTTCAGCCAAGCATATCACAAGGAAGAATCCCAAAAGCATTATGGTCCAACCTGTTTCTTGAATAAAATGTGTCCAGTTGGAGGAGGAAGCTACAACTCTGTGTGGTAGGGAGTGTGGTCAGAGGGTTTGGCTAAACTTAGGTTTTTCAAGGTGAGAGAGTGCACACCACCGGGGTGTGCAGCTGGGAGTACCCCAAGGCTGTGATGGTGTTTTACATGACAAACAACTACAAACCCACCTGAGTACAAGCAGGCCTTGACAGTCCTGGTGCTGACACAGCTACTTGTTACTTCTGAGAGATTCTCCTCTTGTTTGTGCAGTACATGGAGGGGGGTTTATATGAGTTTTCTTGTCTACATATGCATGGGCCAGAATATGAATAATTGTTAGTACAGGTGTGTAAAGCTGCTTCCCTTTTCCCTCCTTATTAGGACATTTAGCTTATCAGTGAATGTCTTGGTTGGTTTTTCTACGTATTTTTTTTAAAATCTATTTTATTTTAGTTTTGCACAGACAGTTTCTGTTTGCAGAGCCTGCATTTCTAGTCCTCGGTTGGGTCAGGGGAACATCTGCTTTGCATAGTTTGCAAGTGTTACTTATTAACTCAGGCCCCCCCAAATCCAGGCAGTGTGGTGACTGTTCCCAGGCCATGCTCAGCCTGCTACTTGTCTTTTGGAAGCACGTGTTGAGGTTCATTACACACATTTATTCTTCAGTTTTCTGCTTGGCTTGGATTCGCTTTTAAGATTCTGTTCTGAAACGATGATGTAAACTATATATATATTTTTTTTTTAAAGCATCGGTCCAGCACTTTTCCCCCCGTAGTTCATAGCAGTACTGCTTGTGGGCAGGTTTCAAAGGAATCTCATCTCCATATGGTTTTACCCGATAATCCTTTATCCACCATCTTCAGCTCTCATTCCATTGCTTTCTTGCCTGTGGCTACGTTTCTATCTCTGCATCAATTAGCACAGTGATTTATACAACAAGCAAGCAGTTTAGAGGTAATGGTACACAATTAACATCTCATTCCACCATAAAGGGTATGCTAAATACCCCAGTCACTGCTTTCTCTGCCTGGAATTGAAATAAGTGTTTGTCCTAATTCATATGCTATCTGATGTGAAGTGGGCCTGCTTTGTACGGCACTACACCATTAATCTAATTATAGATAGCTGCAAATGAAGTGCTGTCTGAGCACAGAGACTGAAGAAAATAGCGCTTTTGTCATTTAGCATGACTCTGTGAAGCAAGATCGCACTTTACACGGCAGCATGGCAAAATGGGAATCTGAATAATATTGCTGCCTGTTGCATCTTTTCTAATTACAACAGCATTGTAAACACAACTGGGCGCTGATATAAATAGAGCTGTAGATACGCTGTCATGTGGGTTGTAGGAGAAAATCCTTAGTGTGCTGTTGTATTAAATGATGCATCCTGATTGACAGCTACCTTGAGACTGCGCTGATGGAGTTGTCAAAGCATTGTGCGAACGCGCTGCTCCGGCGGCGGCAGCTGCGGCCGCTCCCGGCTCCCCGCGCTCCCGGCCGCCGGCGCGCTCCGACCGGGACGGCATCGCCGGGCTTCCCGTCTGTCCGCTCTCGGCTCTGCCCGCTCAGCCTCCGTCTGAAGCGGAGGGAAGCTATTTTGTGCATGGCTTTAACCCTTGGTAGGTTTCTCTAGAGTGTTAATTATGTATCACACAAGGAATGGAAAGTGGGAAATGCGGCTGAATTACAAGTCTAATTAAGTTTCTGCTGCTGGAGTGTGTACTACGTGGTGGTGAGGCTCCTCTCGTTTTTCTTTCCCTTTTGCTGCTACTAGAAGCTCACTGTTTTCTCACTGTTTTGATATTTTTATTATTGTTATTTTTTTCATCAGCCGTCTCTGTAGCATTTTGAGTGTTTGCTCTTCCATCAGACTAAAAGTGCTGTTATTTTGGGCAGGTGTTAATGCCAATCCTCACCACCACCCTGTGGAAGAAAATTAGTTCTAGAACTCGGAGCTCAGAGAAAAAAAGCCTCCGTGATTTGCAAAATGTCATTAATATCCTTGTTCAGTAAGGAATCCTTGACTCTGAAAGAAGGAGGTGCCTGACATCGTCGAGTAATATGGAATAAATACATCATTGTCCTGCTTAGATGCTGTGGTGAAAATCTAAGCAAGGGTATGGTCATGTTGTTGACGTGTATAATGGTTTAAAAAAAAGGCAGCATGCTCATTGTGTTTGAGACTGGAACATTGCTTGGTGTTGCTTTCATTGAACACAGAATAATTCACTCCGTGCGAATCGATGACGTCAAACCGCAGGTGACAACAGTGAAGTGACTTGAGGCAGGATGCCGATTAGGAATGCTAAAGGGACCACAGTTAATACATTTCACTGGTTCCAAAACCAAGACTGTGAGGCTAGTGGAAATAATGAAGACACACAGCAGACAATTTCTCTACTGAAATCTGAGCTACGTAAGATTTTCACCCTTCTGACCACAGGAATGACAAACATTTGAAAAACACGGTTGAACATTTCGGTAAAGCATACTGAAAATCCACATCTGGTCAGCAGTCCAAATGCTAACGTAAGTAACATATGGGTAGTGATTGCTCTATAAAATCTCCAATGGAGTTTGAACATTTACAGCTTCTGGGGACATGAGTTTCAAGTGTACAGGGAAGATCGTATTTAATAAACTAAGGTGAGGTGTAACAGAGTGCAATTTTGAGCATTTTAGTGAAGATTTGCAATATTCTGATGTATATGGTAAGGGAACCATATCTGTGCAAACTACAGAACTTGTTTTTAAGCACAGATGGGGCCACATAGGCCCTGGCCACCTTTTATGTAGCAGCCAGTCTGCTTGTCTCCTGATTTGGAGGATCAGTAGGGTAGGTACAGACAAAAAGAAATCCACAAAACCCAAGGTATAATTTTCACTGTATTTTCTTTCTTCTTCCCCCACCCCCACCCTGTATTGCTATTATTGCACCTTTTTGTGTTCTTATTTTTGTCATGGAGATTTGGTTCTAAGAGGTAGTTTTGCATTACATAAACATCCAATTCATTTGCAGGGAGAGGCAGGACAGGATGCTGTTACCCTTAGAAAACTATTGAGTAGCATCACTTCTCCCTACTATAATTTTTGTCAACTGACTGTGGACTCCAGTGGTCTGGTGGAAAAGAAACACCTGTTTTCTATGCCATCAAAAGCTGTATGGCTCCTTTTGGTACTGCTTTATTGACTTTACTTTGGCTGGCAGAATTAGGCTTTGAAACCCTGTGGAGTGGAGCAGTGGCTGGTGACAACTACTCATCAGCTCAGATCTGATGGCTAGCAGATTTCCCTGTTCTCAGGGTCCACCTGCAATCTATTTATGACTCCAACAAATGTTTCTTCTGGTTTAGGCCAGTGGAAACCTCCTGGTCTCTATTTATAACCCAAACTTAACAGCCTTCCCCAATTTACGCCCCCTTCTTTCTCCCATCTCCTCCTCCTCCTGAGGATAAAGGAAGAAAATCAGAACCTCATCCGCACTTGGTTAGTAGCATATCAAAACTTCTGCTTCCTATATTCGGCATTGTTCTCGCTAAATCAAAGGCATAGCAGCAGCATTTGTCATGTAATGAAAAAATGTGCTATTTTCTTAATTGTCTTTGTTGTGGCAGCTCTGGCAGGCGTTATTTGACATGGTCTTCCAGAGAGTCCTGTGGCTCTCACCGAGCTGCAGGCGGCACACGGGTTAGGTGAACAGCACCCTGCACCCCACTCCACAACTCATCTCCAGGGATAAGTAGCAGCATCACAAAGGGATATTTATGCAGGTATTTAGTGGGGTCCAGCCAGCAGCAGAAATACATCAAAGGTAATCTCAGAGAAGGAACCTTTCTTTGCGGCTTTGTCTTTTTATATTCTGAAAGGTCATTTGTGAACCAACTGTGCCAAAAAAGGCCTTTCCCCAGAAGTTTACTGTTGTTATTTTTTACTTTTTGATTACAGTAACTTGCTTATCCCCCAAACAGACTAAAGAACAATAAACAAATACAAAAGGAAAAGGAACAGCTCATCAATAACAAAGATCCGCATTCTAAAGCTTTGAGAGTACTGACTCTTACATCTCACTCCAAGCAAAGCAGGAGTCCTGCAGAGAAAGGAATCTAAAAGATATGAAAATTATAAAGATAGTAAAAACAATGTTTGGTAGGGATATTTTAGCTTGGTGTGGAGAACTGAGCTTTAAAGCGCAGCATACTGAGGAATGTGTTTTTCCCCCGCTGCTGAATGTTGCGAAGTGCATAGGGAATTCTGTATTTCAACCCCTGTGAAATACTGTAGCCTAGATGAATGCAGAAGGTCTGGCTTTCTCTTCAAGTTTAAATTTTGAAATTGGGCGGCTCAGGAGTCTTAATGTGGCTTAAAAAACTAAATGGCATCTAAACCTAATCCTTTGAAATAATATCAAAATAGTCTCTTGCAAGAGACTATACAGTCCACAAATAAAACTTATTTCTGTGTTCTTCCTTTTTTTCTTTCTTTTTTAAAAAATTATTTTCAAACTCTGAGTACAAAGAAGACACCAACCATGGATACTGAAACTGTGCAATTTGGTGTAATTATATTCCCCCCCATAGATTTAATGAAGGACTTTTAAGTACAATTTCTCTTTGATAAATAGTCCCTCTACACAGAATGTTTATTAGATTGACAGCAGAATACACTCTGCAAGCTTTTTTCCCTTGCCACTTATGACTCAGATGAATTTTAATAGGAGTAAAAAGCTTTTATTTGCACAGTAATTTCACTTAAGGATCATATCCTTCAGAAACTGGCAGACACTTGTATGTCTTGATTGCAAAACAGACACTCGAGAGTAGAGAAACACGCATAAGATGTTATTATTTGACTTGTCACACTGCTGCAGTTCTATTTGCAACTTGTGTCACCAGTTCTGCTGTAGGCATGGCCTGCCCTCTCCCTACGCTCGGGAGCGCGGGCCGTGCTCGCGTCTGCTCGCACACGTGCTCCTGGAAAAGGAGCCGCGACGGGCACGGCGCAGCTGCTGGAGCTGGGAGAGAACTAGCTGGGGTTTGGGGTGGGAGCTGGGAGTGCCACAGTCTTAATTGCCGTGATGATGCCTGCGGGAGGCTTGGAGTTAAAGCTGCTCTCTGCGTACAAAATGGTGCCGGTTTCCCCATGCCACGTCAATTGTAACCGCGGCACGTGGCTGGGGATGGGTCCTCAAGTCTTTGGGTGCTGCTTACAGCTTCAGGGAATATTGCTGTGGCATGTTATTGCACATACTGGGGTGTGGTGGCAGGATCCGTTCATGTAACTGCTTGCCTCTATTTCTGGTTAGAAGCAGGTATTTCTGAGCGAATGGCTGCACTGTTCATCTCACAAAATGTGGTGTGTCCACACACCATTTCTGGAGGATGATAATCCTCTTGTTACGTTCTTTTAATTCGGCTTTGAAAGCTGCGTTTTAAAGATGTCACTGCAGAGTTAATCACCTTTTGCATGTGTTTCTAAATACCTTGTTCTGCTTCCTACTGAAGCAGAAGGTGGAGTCCCCCTTTACCTTCACCATAAGGATATCGGATTTTTTCTGTCCATGTAAAAATGAAAAGTAAAGACATTTTATTGTTAATAAAACAATAGCTAATTGTTTTGGAGGAAAACATACTGTTCCGAGAAAGGTGTTGAACTTTACATCAGCAAAATACGCATTTGAATTGTAAATGCCGTCCGTCGAATGCTTATTATTAAAACCTTTGTTTAAATTATTGATGAAGTGCGGTGCTGGCCTTCGCTCGGTGTGCCCTGGCGAGGCGGGAGTGTCACACAGAGACCTGCTGCCATCTACTGGCTCCGTGCGCTCCCTCCCGGGTGCCCCGGTGCCGTCCTGCCGTCCGTCCGTCCGTCCGTCCGTCTGAGGGCAGGGAGCTCGCCAAGTGATGGCAAGTTTTTGAAAACTAAAAGCCTGGAGCCGAAATCACTTAAGGCAACATTTATAAGCCGTCAGAAAGGTTTTGTTTAAAGGGATGCTCTCACCTGAGGGTCATCAAATTCCCTTCCATTTTTAATTGCTATAAAACCTACTATTATAATAGTAAATAAAATATTACATTCTTAAGATAGGTAATGGCTGCTGAATGGATTTTATTGCAGATAAAGCATATCCAATACAACAACGTTTGATTGTTCTGCTTATGTGTGAAAAATCAGAATTGAAATTGGTTAATAGGTTTTAATTGCAAAATCTAAGCAAGTTACTAACTTCAAACATTAAATACATGGTAAAAAGAAATGTTTACAAGGTAAACATAATGTTTAAGATCTGTCATGTCATTGAAAGTCTGGGAGACTTTCCCAAAAGGTCAATTTCCAATTCATCACTGCACTGGAAAAGAATCTCTCAATGTTCCTTATCCACCAAAGATAATGTGCAGCATAAGGGCGTTTTTGTTTTTAAATTTGCGTCTCCCCTCTGTACCCCCAATTTTAAAATGAGTCTGGCATTTCTTTACTCTACTTGATTCTTTCATTTTATGTGCACTTTGCTGCAGACTTGGGTTGCATATTTTTCTTTCTACATCCTGAGAATGAAACTCTGAATAAAGATTTCAAACAGCGTTTTTTAGACACTCCTGTGAAGAGCAGCTAACAGATGTATTACATAAAAATATGCCATAAAATAGTGCAGTTTATTGACTGGAATTCACCGAGGTACAGTTTTCTAAAACATTCCTCTTCCTATTCTTTAGTACAAATTGCAAATACTGACGAAGGTTGCTGCGGAGCTGAGCAAGTACATGCCAGAGAAAGCAGCAGAGGACACCTCCAGCATTTTGAGATCTCCCATGCCTGGAACAGTGGTAGCAGTTTCTGTCAAGCCTGGGGACATGGTAAGAAATGTGATCTATGTATCTACATTTTCATTCTATATCCCACAGAAATTTCTCCATGGTGCAACTGAAACTACAGATCACACGGTGTGGTGTGGGGGTTTTTTTGTTGTTTTGGTTTTGTTTGTTTCTGGTTTTTTAAATCACCTGTAGGATAAAGTGTGCAGAAGGATGTGTGCTGGTTTTAGTTTGAATTATAAAAACTAATAAGAAAAAACAATTCAAATTAAACTGGCTTTAAAGGGAAAAGTTTAAGCCTCGTACAAGTCCACAGCAGAAACTCAAAGAGATAGCTTGGTTTTGTATCCCAAATACCTTGAGGGGCAAGACAGGTACAAGGGAGGAAATTGTGTGTAAATTCACGTGCGTCTGTATGTATGTATATATGTGTATTATATATATATATAAGCTGTTAGTGCTAGCAGGAGGAGTTTGTTGATTTTCTGCCCTGAAGTAATGAAAATATTACTAGAAAAAAAAGGGACATGGGACAGATATTTAACTGTACCCCTTTTTCTTTTTTTTTTT